>CAMZMU010000063.1:15883609-16107277 GCA_947311845.1 Poa pratensis
AGATGTTACCAGGGGGTAACTTGAGATGAGGGGCATGGCGGCTCTGGTGTCCAGGAGTTGGTCTAGCTCTACGGGGGAGAAGATATTTTTTACCCAGGTTCAGGTCCCCTCGATGGAGGTCCCTACGTCCTGCTATAAATCACTATATGATAACATGTTACATGGTGCGCCAATGGCGATCGCCGGGTTTGGATGACTCCGGCGTGTAAGCTCTCTCTTGAGCTCGCTCTATTTTGTCTATCTTCTCTCCCTCCCTTTCTATGACCTAGGAGCCGGCTTATAAAGACATCCGGGTCTCCTAGTCGCTTACAAGGTAAGTCCGGGTTCTACCCTTACTCAGAGTCCTACTCTATCTCTTCTAGCTCTTCGTGTCCTCCAAGTCTTGGACTCCGTGATGCATACCGCCTCCGGGTCTTCTGGAACCTTCCTTGTCTAGGCCGGGTTATAGACAAAGCTCTCCGGCCCATCAATGTAACCCGGCCCATGCTGATGGTTAGCTGGCCTGGCCAGGCCTCCTGCCTGGCGGGTCAGGCTTCCCTCTTCATGGGCCTACCGGGTTATAATCCCCCGATCAGTAGCCCCCAGGTTAACTTGGACGACGGGTTGGCGTGCTCTTCTTCTAGTTTCAAACTTCATTTCACAAGGAGAGCCGCCATCCTTGGTGTCCGGGTTAACCTCCTGAAAACAAGAAATTCTCATAAAATATAAAGACCGGGTTACATTGCCTTCTCTTTAGCTAGGCCGGCTCTTCTTGGCGGTCCATATCATAACCCGGCTGCTTTCTACCGGGTTCATACGCCTCCGGTGTTCTGTTCAACACTTGGTTTATAACATCAATCAACCTCCTGAAATAAAATAAGTAAATATTTAATGGGAAAAAACCGGGGTTATAATTGCTAGGCCAGCTCATTTTGGCGGTCCATTTTAAAACCCGGCTTTTCTTCCTGGGTTCATATGCCTCCAGGTTTATCTCAAGATCATCCCGCAAATCCTGCCAGGAATATTCCCATGTTTTCTTCTGTGGGTCCTTTTGACTCGATTTTTGATGGAGCCTACTCATACGGAGGCTGTGCTGAAGGATGCTCCAGGTTCCTACGATCCGAACTTGATGAAGCCTACTCACATGGAGGCTTATCTTTCAAGACCCGGCTTTTGAAGACCCGGCGCAAATACCTCCAGCTTTTCCGGCTCTCAAGAATATTAACCTCGATTTTTCTCATGTATATAACCTATAGCCCCCAAGCTCGAGTTTATCACCTCGTGATAACTTGGTGCTTGATAAATAAATATAAAACTTCAAACTGTGTAGCCCCCAAGTGCCAGGTTGCGTGCCTGCAGCAGCCTGGGACTTCTTCATTAATTCGAAAAATCTAGCTTCAAACTGAGTAGCCCCCAAGTGCCGGGTTAGCTGTCCACAGCCACCTGGGACTTTGATAATTTGCCTTGGATAAACTTTCAATTAGTGTAGCCCCCAAGTGCCGGGTTGCATGCCTGCAGCCACCCGGGACTCACACTTTTCCTTTTGTAACCTTATAAAATTTGAAGCATTGTAGCCCCCAAGCGCCGGGTTGTATGCCTGCAGCAGCTCGGAGCTCATTTTTCAATATTTGTATCACTTAGAAATCGTAGCCCCAAGTGTCAGTTCTTTCGCCTGCAACAACTCGGGGTCTTCAAATCAATTGACTGTAAATATCACCACTGGGACAATTGCAATTTCTGGTCGAACCATCCGTGGCAACTCGTCAATGGTCATGAAATAATTAGAGCCGGCCACTACCGGGTCATTGATTGGTGCCTGAAGCCAGCCGTAGACCGGGTCAGCGATGATTGTTGCTTGATTATTTCTTTTCCTTGATAGCCTTGAAAAGTATGCAACACATGGGTGTGTTTGATCCACGTGAGTGCTAGATTACTTTTTCTGAATTGATAGTACTAGTAACACTTGATTCGTTGATCTTGATCTTATGTACGTGCTGAACTTATTGCTTGAACTCTCAGCAGAGCTTTCACTTATTGCCTGAACTTTGATGGTCTCGCACGAGTGCAGCAATAGCGCCCGGCTTTTTTTTCTTTCTATCGCTGGATGATTGCTGAGCCGGAACATGCACAATTTACGGAAGCCGGCCACTATTTCCCTTCTTTTTTCGTCTGATTGATTTGCCCGAGCACTAGTAGCACCCGGCTGTATTCACTTCTCTCCCTTGAAACAAAATCTCGTAGTCCTCATCTTTTGCAATAAACTTTTCAAACTTTGAAGATGCCTCGCTCCATGAACCGGCGAGCGCAAGCAATTTCTGTCTTTGCCTGGCAAATCGGCCAATTATGAAATCTTAGCTCTGATCAGACCCGGCGAAAATCAATAAAGATGACTCTGCTTCTACTGCCGGGTTATAAATAAAACCTGCAAATATGTTTCCCTGTACATAAAATAATATCACTTAATCCGATAAGCTTGTAATAAATTAGCAACTTATGAATATTTTTGCTGATGGTGTACATGCACCCTGAGGATTTGCTTTTTTAACGAACGTGATATGTCGTTCTGCAAATCCTTTGGTTTAGATGACCCTTTTGGTTTCTTTAACTATGAGCCGGCTTTCGCATGGATTTTCTCTGTCGCAACTTATCTGATAAAAACAGGGTCAGGCAAGTCCCAATGGGCCTCATGACTGATTGAATTTACAGGTGAGCAATCAGGCCATATAAGTGCGAGTCACATCGAGCTCAATAGTAAGATAACCAAAAATTAAACTCGTGGCATAAAAGCCGGGTCTCGGGATTGCAGCTACAAGCTATTCAAGCAAGAGCCCCCAAGACTCGGATCAATGTTTATAAAGTAAAGGCTTAACTATGCACATTACCCCATTGATCCGCATACTGTTGCGATGCACTCTGTGGGCATCTGCTAATATGATTTTTTGCGAAGCACTCTGGGCAACGCTAACCAAAATTGCGAAGCGCTCTCGGGCCAAGCTTATCATAATGAAATGTTTTACAATGTTGCGAAGCCCTCTTGGGCCAAGCTTAATATTTTGTTGCGAAGCACTCCTGGGTACGCTAACCGAAGTTGCGAAACACTCCTGGGCACGCTAACAATTTGTTGCAAAGCGCTCCTGGGCATCGCCAACCGAAGTTGCGTAGCACTCTTGGGGTAAGCTAATTTTTTGTTGCAAAGCACTCCTGGGTATCGCTAAGCGAAGTTGCGTAGCACTTTTGGGCTAAGCTAATTTTTTGTTGCAATAATTGAAACTGGGAGATGTTTCATGGATTTTCCTCCGGTAGGATCCATGTCTTCAACCCAACAATCGATAGCTCAAAATAGTAATATGAAAAAGTTTAGATAATTATATGACTTAGCTTGTTTGGATGTTCTTGACAGTGATACCCTATAAACCGAAGATCGGTGATTAAGCCGGAACGTGATGATGGCGCTTTAATGGCAACCTTATTATTCAAAAATCCGTTGCAAGCAGTAAATAGCTTGACTTTGATAAATCCATTTGCGAGTGATAAATAGCTCGACTTTTTAAGAAATCCATTGCGAGCGATAAATAGCTCGACTTTTTAAGAAATCCATTGCGAGCAATAAATAACTCGACTTTGATAAATCCATTTGTGAGCGATAGATGGCTCGACTTTTAAAAAGTGGCCTGCAAGGAGGAATTGGCGATGGAGATGGCGGTGAAGACGGTGAAGGGGACAGCGAGGAGCGCAAGGCGGCGCCGGCGGTGGCGCGGGGAACTCCTCCCGCGCCGCCGGCATCAAGGGGGAGCGCCGCCCCTTAGCCTCCTTCCTTCATGGCTTCTTGGGAGCCCTCCCCCAGGGAGATGACGTCCATGAGAGAGGCAAAAACGTGACTTTGGTGGCTAGAAATTCGTGGGTATGGGGTGTTGGCCACGAGCTAGGTTTCGTCCCTTTATAGCTTCTCGGATTTCCGTCATCCCATCTAGGGTTGCAGTGGGACGGCGATATATGGAGCGTCCGGACTCCGATTGGGCCGAATTTTAAGTCCAGATCGTTCGATAGAAAATTCCCTGCAACTTTCGCGACTAGACTTTGTCCATTTGACGTCGTATTATGTCCGTAACGTGACCATCTCCGAAAAACGTTTCCAGACAGATTTCAGTAAATTCCCAATTTGACTCCAACAAGGTTTCCTTTTGTATTTTTGATAATTCCTACACATCAAAGAGTAAAACAAGAACATTCTGCACTTTTGCAACTACTAATAGGTTAGTTCACATAAATCATAAACTTAATATAAAAACAAGTGTCAAAAGCATAAAAGTAGCATGAAACAATCAAAAATATAGATACGTTTTGGACGTATCAGCAGCAGAGGACTGGCGCCGGAGCTGCAAGGTACCAAGTCCATGGCGATGGATCTGCAGGGAGGGCGGCGTTGCAGAGAGCACTCACAGGAGGTGCTTACAGCGGCGGTGCTGCCATCGTCGTCACGCGGTGCTGCCATGGCACGGTGGCGGTGCTGTTAGCATGGTCGCTCGGTGCTACCTGCGCAGCTGCCCAGCAAGAGCGCAACGAAGGTGCTGCCCACCGGAGTCGGATGCTGCGAGCTGGTGCCGCCGTTGCTACCAACGTTTGGTGGATTTGCATCATAGGAGATCTTTTTTTGCTACTACCGTTTTTGGATTTTGCATTATAGGAAGAACTCTGCTACAAACGTTATTTTTTTTGCATTATATGAAGAATTTTTTTGCTACAACCTTTTTGTTTGGTGCAAATGTTTGGAAGTTTCGTAGCAATTTAATTTCATTTTTGATGCAAATCATTAGAAGGTTTGTAGCAATCTCTGTGCTGTTGGGTAGCAATTTTTTTTGTGCTGCCGAAGAAGCCGGCGTTGCTACCGTCCGCGCGCCCCGTTGCTACCAACGGTGCACGGTGATGCTACGGACGGTAGCTGACGATGCTCCCAACAGCGCGCGGCTTTGCTACCGACGTTAGCGGACGAAGCTGCGGCGGCGCTTTTCTCCGGCGACGTCTTCTCCGGCAATCTTCTCCGGCGACGGGTGGGATGTCTATTTTTTTCCCGTGTGCATGAAACGCCGGTTTCATGTGCGTGAGTGGCCCGTGACAGCCTGGTTGCATGTGCACGTCCGCGCTTTTGCATGTGCATGGTCCCATGTGAGCGGTCCCGTGGACACGTGTCGATCGCAGGAGGCGGAGGATCTGTGGCCTCCGATCCCCCGGGGACGCCTAGTACTGTCCCATATTTAAGCACTCTTACCACTTAACCAATTAGTCATATGTTCCATCATGGTTTTCTCCGAAACTAACCTCTAAGCGTTATAAGGTCGGTTATACGTGATGTGTACTACATGTCTACATCCATGGTATGGGGTTTTCATAATGATTTTTTTTTTGAGAGAAGGGGTTTTCATATTGATGGTACCGGGGTCCGTAGACCCTTGAGCGAGGGACAGCTATCAGACCATTCTAAATAATCAGCACTATGTTACATGATTTTATCACTGAAAACACATGACATACATAGTATTTGTCCCCCGGTAAGTTCACAATTTCATTGCATCTCTTCCAGCAATTTTTTTTAACAATTCGCTCAAATTGGCGAACGAAATGCCACCGCAATGAGCATTGTTCTCATGGTCTGGGAACAGAGTGCTGATAACCTGAACAACGCGAGAGTTGACGAACCTGCAGGTACGTGAGCCCGTAGACGAGGGAGCCGACAATGGGGCCGAAGACGGCGACGGAGGAGGACTCGACGACGCCATATATGGCCGCGAAGAGCAGCGAGTCCGGCCAGATGCGGATCATGTACAGCCCCACCGAGAACTCCCACATGCTGCAACATAGACACAATCATCACTGATTAAAACTTGTTGCACCTAGCTTAGCTACCATGGCATGATCAGAAAAAGCTCTTGGTGGATGGTTGCAGCGCGCACCGTGCACCCCATCTGCCTATGAAGTGGCCAGCGTAGAGGCGGCGGAGAAGGGACACGTCCAAGCCGCTGCCGTGGGGTGCTAGGTCGAGAACTCCGCGCCTCTGCCCTTCCCCGACTGCGTTCTCTGTCTTCGGCATCTTTCTCGTACAAGGGACGTCGGTATTGTAGTGTAGATGCTACTCTACTAGGGAGATCATGTGCTTGCTTTCATCGGACTAGCTAGTCCGAATGGGTAGGGTAGGAGTAGAGAGGATGCGCGCATGACTTCCGCCAGTTAGAACATCTCTACTCGCCGCCCCCAAAACCCGTGTCCGGCATCATCGTCGGACGAACGCTATTGGCGTCGCCCAGACGGGCTGGACTATTCAATAGATTTTTTTTCGAGTTCAAATATTTACCACATACCAATCAAATTATCTGAATGGTACATAGATTTCACGACATAAAATAAAGTTTCACAATAATAAAAAATAACAATAAATTGTTCCATATAATCCAAATTTGTGGCCCTGCCATGGCTACCGCTGACATTCCCCGGCGTGCCCACAAATGCTAGGCTATCATTTTGAAGCTGATGATGCATGCCTTCATCCCTGACTCCATATGCGTGGCGAGGAAATCGGTAAAATATGTCGGCAAGAAGTAATCAGCATCGGCTAGAGTACCCTGCAAGTCGAGCGGAACATGATCATTGACCGGATGCACGCGTTCACTCTCAATGACTATGTTGTGCATGATCACACATGCATTCATGACTCCCACATATGTTCGTTCGACCATGTCAGAGCAGGATAACAGGCAACAACAAACCGAGATTGGAGCACTTCAAATACCCGCTTGACATCCTACCTCGCACTCTCTTGTTCAGAGGCAAACCAAGAAGCTTTGTTGTCCATCGGATTGGAGATTGTCTTGACAAATGTAGCCCACCTTGAATAGATGTCATTGGCTAGGTAGTATTACATATGGCCATTAATCTCATATTTGACTGTTGGAGCATGGCCTTCAACAAGCTTCGCAAACACCGGAGAGCGCTGAAACACATTGATGCCATTGTGGGATCATGCCATGTCGAAAAAATCGTTCCAAATCCATAATTCATGATTAGCTCCAGCTCTAATGTATGCAGTCGGTGCTTCCAAGCATCAAAGGAAATCACATCGCTGCATTCTATTTCATGATTCGAGTTGTTTCTTTTTCATTTGGTCCTCTCAAATAATGCGGGCCAAACACATCCACCACTGTCCTGCAAAATATGTACATTGATTTGATAGCTGTAGACTCCAACATTCGTAGATAGTCGTCTTGACCATCCGCAGACGCTCCATATGCAAGCATCCTCATAGCAGCGGTGCACTTCTAGATTGATGAGAAACCACCATTCCCACGACATTTTTCTTCACCTTGAACCATGGATCATACTCCCTCACAGCACGTGTGATCCACAAGAACAAGTCGCGGTTCAACAAAAATCGTTTGGAGTGAATGCTGGGACTTCGGCAAAATAATCGGAGATCAACATTCACTGGTGCTCCATCCTCTATCTCGGCTTGGTCTTAATCCTCCCAGGCACCGAGCCTCCTCGTTTGGGTGTGGCATCGCGGCCTTGTCGGTTTGAAGTTGTAGAAGACAGACAGGAATTGCCAAATTTTCGTCTTCCTCGACGGCGATGGCGGCTTCCTCTTCCATCAACATGTGAGCCATCATCTCATCGTCGCTATCCATCTGTTGAAATCTAACAAAATCAATCACCAGATCGCCGGTAGCAGGCTACAATTCTGAGAATGGTCGGCCTACTAGGCGATCGGCCATGCAAGGTGGGTGCGCGAGGTAGCCGGAGTTCTGTGGCCGGCGAGAGTCGACGAGAGCCAGCGCGGGAAGCCTAGGGGAGATGGGGCGCGAAGTTTGTGTCCGGCGAGCTAACGCCGCAGACAACGGAGAGGTGTGGGACGCGGCGAGACGGGCGAAAATGAAGTGAGAGAAGGGAAAGATTTCACTGTGTCAATGACAGTGCTAGTGCGCCTATCGAGATCCGACGTGGCGTCACGCGCGGCTTCGTCCGGCGTGGCCAAACGACTCCCAACTGGGAGGGCATAGGTAGGGCGCGCCGGACGTAATGCCGCTATTGGCGCCGCGAGTGGGCATGATTTTACGTCCAGCGACGCAAGTAGAGATGCTCTTACGTCCAGCCCTCCCAAACTGCTTACTTCTTTAGAGCAAATCTGTGTATGTTCAAAAATTATATGGGTTATAACTGAATTTTACTTCCATCTGAATTACCATGTTAATGGTTCCCTGAAGGAAACTATGTTTCCATCGATTACCATGTCAATGGTTCCTTGAAGGAAATTATGTTTCCATCGACGGATAATTTTGCTTCATGGCAACTGACAGGAAATTTTTGATTCATCTTCTGTGGACCTTAGAAGCTGCTCTATAAGGATGACTCCAACGGGGCGACGCATCGAGTCCGCGCGCGTCCGTTTGGGTCGTGTTGGACCAAAACAAGGACCCAACGGGGCGACGCAAAAGTGGACCGTGCCCGATTTCAGTCCGCCGCGCGTCCGCCCCGACGAATTCCTGGCCCAAATTTGGGCCACGGATGCGTCGGCGCGGACGCGCGGCGGAGTGGAAACGCGTCCGCGCGGCCATGCGTGGTGTCCTCCCCGAGCCCACCTGGCAGCGACACGCCGCCGGTCAGCCTCCCCTGGCCCAGTCATTTTTAATGCCAGGGGATAGGGACGGCCAGCCCCCACCCACTCCACTGCCCCACTGCCGCTCCCTCTCCGGCGACCAAACCCTAGCCAGCAAACCCTCCCTCGCCGCGATGCCGCTCCGATGGCCGGGGTTCGGCAAGGCGAAGAACGACCGCGAGGCGGGGTCGTCCTTTGGCCGCCGCCGCCGCTTTCGCACTCCGACGCCATCGCCATCTCCTTCCCCACCTTCTTCCCCGGCGCCGCTCCCCGCGGTCTTCAATCTCGCGCCAACGGGCGCCGAGATTGCGCGGCGCGACCGCGTCTATGTGCTCGTGGAGGACTGCTGGTGGTACTGTAACCACGCAGTCCCGCTGCCATGGCCAAATGTGAAGTTGCTCGACAACTGGCACCTCAACCCGCAGCGGGATCTGGAGATTGAGCGCCGCCGCGCGCGCCTCCCGGCGGCCCTCCGCAACGACCCCGTCTTCGCGGCCACGTCCCGCAACTAGGTCACGTGGTTCAGCGACGAGCACAGCCTGCGGCGGCAGGCCCTGTACACGCGGGCTCCGACGCCGCCAAGTGGACGTTGGTCACCGCCGCCGCACACACTGCGGCGAGACGCACCACCAGTGCCGCACGCGCTGCGGATTGGCTCACCGCCACCGCCGCCTCCACCGGACGTGAAGATGGAGGTGGACATGGACGACGACGACACCGCGCTCGAGGCCGCGAAGGAGGCCTCGAGGAAGTCCATGGCCGACGATGAGGCCAAGCGCTGGGCCAAGGTCCTCCAGGACGTCGCCCGGGAGCAGGAGGAGGCCCTGCAGGCGCAGCAGGCCACGGTCATGGAGCAACCGGAATGGTGGCAAGGCATGGCCGTGGACCTGCCACCGGCGCCGCCCCTTCCAGTCGGCCTGCTCAGGCACCACTGGATCTGGAATGGCGGCAGCTGGGAGGTCCAGCGGGCGCCACCCCTCCCAGAGCAGGAGCAGCCACCCACGCCGCCGGCCGTCGTCCCACCGGCGCACCTCTGGCAGGCGCTGGAGTACTTCGTCCTCTCGGACGACGATTAGAAGCCCGCGAAGGGCAAAATATTTAGTTTTATCTATTTTTGTTTTAAAAATATATATGTAAATTGGCCGTTTGTGAGCCACCCCCTAAATATGAGAAAAAGGGTCATATGTGGCCTGTTAACTAAAAAAAAATTGTGTCCGTTTGCAATGCGTCGGACGCACTGCCACCCACGGCAAACATGGGCGGACTTGGCCTGTCCGTTTACCGACGCAAACAGATAAAACACGGACCAAACGCGCATCCGTTTGCGTCGGCCCGTTGGAGTCATCCTAAGCCCAAAAGAAGTGGCCAAAGTGAGCACGCTGGGCTAGTTGTACAGCCAGTGCACTTCGCTCTCTTGGATAGTAAAGCAAGTTTTACAACTTCAACCGAAACACTTTTAGTTGGAATGTTTCTTGTGACAACTGACCCTAAGCCCCCTAACAATATATCCTCAAGAATTCCATGCCAAAATTTCAATTTATGGGTGAGAATGAAAGGCAAACTAGAGAAGGTTCGTGACCAATCGCTCATGAACAATTCTTCTCTCGCCGAGCAGAGGGGCTTCCTTTACAAGTAGTTTGACCAAAACTGCCTTCAGCTTCTTCCCGAAATTCACAGGTTAGAGATTCGAGCTCCTCCCTCGTTCACCTGAGATTCTTCTGTATTCTTCTCTCTGCTGCAAGGGCAGCTTTGTTCTGCGGCTCCAAAGCTAAAGCATGCCTGAAATCTGTGCACAACAAATGAGGTTTAGCTCTTTGGAGAGGATTATCTGAAGTATTTGAGAAAAGTGAATACACTACACAGCAAGAATATCAGGAAAGGTCCATATTGTCATTAAGATATATTAGTAACAAGTAACTCCATGCAAGAAAATCGCCAAACCTTGGAGAGCTTCCTGGTGATTCAAAACCCCTTCTTTTGCGGTACCTCGTCGTAGAAATGCTTTGACATTCTAAGGCAACAACATAAAAAGATAAGGATAGTGAACTTTTGATGTTGCCATGACAGGGCCGAGAAACTAACAAAAAGTCACTTACCTTTTTATCCAACAGTAAGGCCTGGTCGCAATCCGCTTCAGCTTGCTTGAAACTGCATAAGATTCAAAATCTGTAGGTTGAAAAAAGTGCTGATTACAGACAATAGTGGTCAAAGCAAATGATGGTATACCGGCCAAGTTCAAGATAAGCAGCAGCTCTGTTGCAATAGTATGTCGCATTTGTGCCATTCAATTTGATTGCTTCAGAATAGAATCCAATCGCCTTGCTCCATTCTTTTCTTTTGAATGAGTTATTTCCCTGTTAAGCAAACAGAAACAAATGTGTAGATGGCACAAACTATGAACATGAAATAAAATCAATTGCTCTAACCTGGTAGCAGTTTAAGGACCTAACATAACCAGAAAGAAGATCTAAAATATATTTACTTAGCCGGAGGGAGACCTCATAATTAGCATACACAAATTTTCAGGAAAAAACATTCAAACCGTTTTTCTTAAAAAAAGAATATTCTTGGCATATTAAAGGGAAATCCCCAAAAAATATGATTTTCAGAGGAACCACCATTATTTTTTGTACTAAGTTTTTTATTCTTGGCATAAAAAGGGAAAGCCACGCAAGAAAGGACCGGGTTAGGAATGATGATATACGTGAGAGAGTTGGGGTAGCACCAATTGAAGAGAAGGTTGTCCAACACCGTCTAAGATGGTTTGGTCATATAGAACGTAGGCCTCCGGAAGCGCCATTGCATACCGGACGGATAAAGCGGGATGAGAATGTTAAGAGGGGTTGTGGTAGGCCAAACTTGACATGGGAGGAGTCTGTTAAGAGAGATCTGAAAGATTGGAATATCACCAAAGAACTAGCCTTGGATAGGGCTGCGTGGAAGTTAGCTATCCATGTGCCAGAACCATGACCAGGTTTCAAGATCTTATGGGTTTCAACTCTAGCCTACCCAACTTGTTTGGGAAAAAAGGCTTTGTTGTTGTTGTTGTTGTTTGTATAAAAAGGGAAAGCCAAAAAAAACATGACTTTCAGAGGAAAGACCTACCATTAATTGTTGTATTCAATTTTTATTTTCGAGAGTAAAAAAGGGAAAACGCAAAACATTCTGAGAGAGAGGGAAAGACTTGAAGTTAGAATATAATATTAAGTTTGCAATCAGCCTAGAACAGAGTGGTCAACTTTTAACATCAGGACTCTTGAGGTTTACCCAAGATTGAACACACGAAAGCTAGAAATTTATTTTGTTTTCCCAGTGCCGGTAGTCATTGCACCCTCTTCTTATATATTTATATTTCTCATGTTTACAGACACACACTCGGATACAGAGAAAAACTATCCGGACTCACTATTTACCGAAACCAGTGTGTAGTACTAGAGAGGAAACAGGCACAACTAACACAATCTTACACTGGCTGATCAACTATCCATAACTCCCAAATAAACCTTGATTATTTCCAAAAAGCACTAGCAAGAAGGTGTCATTGTCAACAAGGAGCTGATATAGAAATCGGTTCCTATGGAATCTTCACCACCCAACAAAATTTTCTTCCCCAGACACCCCTTAGTAACCAAATGTCAACATACCGTTCTAAAAATAAACCATTTATAACAGCTATGACGCATCGACATCACCTCTCGTTACTGGTGAGAGTGCCAACTGGATGTCAAATTACGCGTCCTTGGATGGAAAACATACATACCCAAGGTAGCATGAAGAACGAATTCATCTCATCCATATGATGCTACAAATGAAGAAACATACCTTTTCTTTCAACAGCTCTGATGCATCAACATCACGATTGATTACTGGAGGGAGTGCCAACTTGGATGCCGAAGCTACTTGTTCTTGGATGGTACAATACATATCCACGATAGCACGAAGAAGGAACTTGTCTGATCCGTGAGCTGCTACAAATGAAAGTGATATAGGACGATCATTGTGACTCCCCAAGGGAACAGCGGCCTGCAAAAGTGAAGGGGTAATGATTTAGTTGTAAATTTTGTAGGAACAAAAAAGAACTATCTGAAAGCAGTTAAATGAACTACCTGACAACAGCCTGAAAGTGCAGCAATGCTGACAAATTCGTACATTTTATCTTCAAATTCAGATGTTAGTCTCTGTCTGGAGTTTCTTTTCAACGGATATCCAGCCATGGTTGGCAGAACTAAAATTCCAGTATCCTAAATGGCAACACGTGAAAGAAAATAAGTGGAAAAAATTCATTAACACTTAGTTCAGGCAAATTGCAAACTTTTGGAAGGGAAACATGTTGGATTAAATTTACCACGAACACTTATGGTGACACAATGTGTGATAAATGGCGTCGCATGCTAGAAATTTAGTACTGTACTTCATTATTCGGAGAAATGGATATAACATCTCATGCAGAATTACAGTGTTTCCATTTTCCAATCTAACATAGGGTGGATGTAATGGAATGCATAGAAAGATTCCCTATCAGATCATTCTTCACATAATCCAGTCCATGTAAGAACATGTTATTTTGAACCGAGCAGCGCTTGGTTGGTGGGGTGCACCAGCGCCATCCAGCCCACAAGGGTTTGACTCCTCTTCCCCGGAGTGACTGGTGTCTTGAGTTGTTCTTGATTGAACAATTCCACCAAGAGCTAGTGCCTGGTTGGCCGAGTAACAACAGTTGTTACTATCCAAGTACCAAAATAACTCGCATAGTCACTAGTTACTACAGTTAGGAGTGCGGCGTTTTGGAGGTCGAGCTCCATGGAGCTCGGTTTAAAAAAATCAAAATCAACATTTTTATGTTTCAAAAATTTCGTAAAAAAGTCCTAGGTGTAGATAATGTCTGAGATCTACCACTGTGCAAAATCTTAATGAAAAAATCGCCGGGTGCCATTGCACTCTCCGCTAAAGTTAGCTGCTTATAACAAAGGAGCCCATAAAATCAGCATAGCTGACAACCTGTATTGCAACTATGAGAACTACGAGTAGTAAAATATAGTCAAACTAAGTAGTCAAACAGTCTCAAGTCGTAACTAAGAAGAAAGTGGCAGAATACCTTTAGAAGATTCTTGAGTGCAGATCGCCATTCAGTTCGTACAACGTACAAAGTTTTGATGTTATCGTCTGTGAAATTTACAGCTTGCAGTACGCGAGTAGAGATTTCAAGGCCAAGCTTGGGTTTTACAGTGTTAACCCAGTCCTCGTGATTTGCTTTGAATTCGTACCTGAACAGTTGATTGAAATATAATTTCAAGTTGATCAGTTCATGTCAAACTACATGTTCGCAAGAAATTAAGCAAAAAATAAACTACTAAAAGAAAACTAGATCGCAAAAAAAGAATAATCTGATTTTACTGCATTGAACCATTGAACATTGTGCATGTATCCATCAAAACCCTGCAAATAAACCAGATGCTGCTCGAAAGTAATATCTAGTCATAGCTGATGCAAAATGGAGCAGTCCACTTAACAGCAACAAAAGGTTTGCTGTTAATCTCACAGAATCAATCATCACAGGGCTAAGGTCCATATCAGTAGATCTAGATCAGCAAGCCAGCAGAAATGGGTTCACAAACTAAGGTACTTCATGGACACTATTCTTACTAGGAAGTAGGATCTCACAAACAACTATGGAAACTAGCGCTTCTATCATAAAGACCTAGGAAATTTGGCATGTCCAAGAAATACAAACTTTGGACTCTTTACTCGAGAATTGAGGGCACAAAGAGGATACCATACCAGTATGGTCAGTGAAAGAACAAACTTTATAATGCCACAAAAATACACATTGCTGGCACTACAGTAATCCAACTTCTCATAACAAATGTTTAAGCCTTCAAGGTCCCTACTCAGTGTACTTGTTTGTATAGTTTTCCAGGAAAAAAACAATTTGGGATTTCATCAGTTGATTCTACCGGGTACCAAGAATTATTGAAAACAGACCTCTGTAATAACAGCATAACCGTGCAGAGGGCTTTCAAGGCTGCATTTCCTTCTTGCAGCTTTGTAGAAGGTTCACAGAACTCCTTCAGGGTAGGAACATTTGAAATGATATACTGGCCAATATTGATGTGCTTAGGTGGCTGATCTGCAAGATAAATGTGGAGTTGAATGTCTCACATCTGGTTGCATAAAGAAATAAACCTAATGACAGATGTATTCAAGAAACAGAGACATCGGTATGGCTTACATCCAGGTAATGTATCGACAGCACTTTCTATGACATGCACGGTTTTTTGGTTGGGAACCTTTAGCAACTCAAAGCAATCATCAGCAAAAACCAACTGCCTTTTTCCCTTAAGTCCGCCTGCTGCAGCAGGTAACAGAGCATCTCCAACACGATGCAGAATATGAGGATCTCTTGCAAGCCATCCTAACAAGGATCAGAAAGCCAGTGAAGTAAGAAACAGTCTACATGGATATGCAATAGAGAAAAACAAAGTGTGCTGCCCCTTGAGAGCAATAAAAGGCCTACTAGCTATGAGAGGAGGCTGGTCTTCTAATCTGTAGTCATACTATGATACTCTGTATTGATGTAGCATTAATTACGAGAACAACTCTCTCTATCACTTATAGTTTGAGAGCCCCAAGAATTATTCGTGTTCTATTCTCATGCAAAACAGACAATGTGAAACAAGGAGGTTTGAATCAGAATGATTTTCATTAGTTTATAAACATATCAGTTGTTTGGTTACATATATTACAGCAGTGCCTTCAGAATCCTTGTGTGTTCAGTAGAATACTATGTTATATGGGGACAACTTTTGCTATAGGACACATGGATATGCTTGTCACAATAAGAAATAAACATGAAAACATAAATAATTAATAAGGGTAAGAAATTACCAATGGTATCTAGACTTTGTGAATTAGCTAAGGTCCCAAGAGTAGAAACAACTCCATGAGAAGGACGAAAACAAAGTACACCACAGAAAGATGCTGGAATTCTCAAATCACCAGTTGTATCAGTACCTAAAAGAGTTTCAGGTGTTTATAAGGTCAGTTTGCATGTGAAAATATAAATGAATATCTAAATGAGCCAAAGATACATAATAACAAAGCTCAATATGCATCAAGAACTTATCCATGGAGAAAAGAAGAAATTGTATAGTAGTTGAACAAGTACTAAAATAATCAATTAATCATGCACGAAAAAAGTATTACCGTGCATGAAAAATAAAAGACGTAAGATAGAAGTAAATCACAAAGATGAAAGGACTAAACACAAGCAATGTACAAGCCAGTAAGTTCTTGATTTACCATTAAGAGGGTGGATTCTGTACAAGTAATCACTCAAATATTTATAAGGCGCATATATTTCCAAAGATTTATCTTTGATCAACAATATGTTGATAACATGATAGAAAATTGACATCGTTGAATTCATATTAAAAAAACACTTTTTTATGATATAGATTTTTATCAAATAATACACATAGTAGTTGGACTAATCATTGGTCAAAGTTAAATTTGGAAAACATGTATGCCTTCCAAAAAGAAGGGAAGAAGTACTATAGACATAGAGTGTAAGGAACTAAGGATACTCCGGTAAGAAAGAAGTGTAAGGACACGGCCAATTATTCAAGAACCCATTATGTAACCCAACCAAATATTGTCAACCGGTTTTTTGCACTCAAGAAGATCATGATATGATCAGATAGGGTAGGACAAATTGTTCTTACAGTAACCACACCCACACTGGTACACAAAGTTAAGATTGGGGCTATAATTCTAATCACAGAAACATCTAAATGACTTGATCATATGACATATGCATATATTTTGTTATGCGTCGTATCCTGATGAGGAATTAAATCAGATGCAATCTGTAGTCGAATTGAGTACTATAACAACAGATGCCAAGGCAATTATCACATATGAAGATTACATGCTTTTGAAGCAACAAAAGCATATCACTGAAATTGCTCCATTACATTGATAAATGATAAGTAAAAGTACAGATTGAGCAAATCGTATTTGACTATTTGAGTACAAGTCTTTAAAAAATACCAAGAGCAAAGTCGACAAGCTGTGCAGAAACTGCGACAGCGGAGCCACTGCATGACCCTCCAGGGACAACTGATGGTGATGCTGGGTTAATTGGTGTTCCACAGTGTAAATTTTCTCCAGTAACACTGTAAAAACAGGTTAAACGATTAGTGTCAGAATTCTTCATCAATCTAATGCAGAACCCCTATAGATAGACGTCTGACAAGTTTCAGTTAGAACCTGAGGCTCGCTAATGATTAAATGACGAAAAAATCTTGTTTTATTTATGCATGTGCTTGTCCATCTGAACTGAATGGCTAGAAAAAAGCTAGCTCTGTAACATACTGGAGTCTCAAGGGATAGTGTAGGTGATGCAAAACATGCAAAAAATAAAACCCGGTTTACTATGACTCAAACAGTCAAGTGAGGAGAGACCCCCTAACATTTAAGCAACTTTGCTACCATCAGCTGGCCATCAACCAAATGGATACAGGGGTTGACTGTCACAAACGAATCTATCTTGCATCTGTAGAAGTTTAAATTTGTCACCACGAACACCCTTGTGCACCATTTTTACTGCAATCACACACCTACTCCAACAGTACAATGTTCAATCAATAGCTAAAGACGGTGCCACACAGTTTGAGCAAATTATGTGCATCATCCCCCTTGAGTCCCATTTCCTGGGTATCAGTTTCCAAATATACAGACTTAAACAAGCAAACCACAAGTTAAAAAAATGGCTTGCCTTTGCTACTAAAAGAAACGTGTTAAGTTCTTTAAACCAAATAATCTGCTTTAGCGCCCCAACATTAACTGCAAAAGTCACCCAGTCTTTTAAAACAACTACTCCCTCCGTTCCAATTTAATTGACTTGCTATGCACCACATGTGGATGTATCTAGGCATGTAACACGTCTAGATACATCCACATGTGGTGCATAGCAAGTCAATTAAATTGGAACGGGGGGAGTACATTTATATCAATGTCTGCAAAATCCTATACAAATTCAAGGACTTGCAAGGATCGGAAAATGCTTGAGTTATATTATTACACGACAGTGCATTTTGGAATGTCATGGGGGAATTGCCTGAGCATGCAGCAAAAGTCAGCGATTAGTTTTCTGCTTCAATTAATGCAGAGCCTCTGCAGAACACATAAACTCTGAATTGCGTTTCCATTATCGAATCATTTACCTTTTTAGTAAAAAAATAAGAAACAGGGCAGAATGAAATGGGGGGGAACAGAACAGATCAGCCTTTTATTTTAGATTTGCCACCAATAACTCTGAAGTCTGAACAGTAGAAATCATTCCAATCAAGCAAATGGACGAGCAGATAAAGAAGTACGAACCCAAATCCGAGCTCATCCATGACAGTCCTGCCGACGCAGGTCGCCCCCTGCTTCAGCAGGGCCGTGACGGCCACCGCCGTGCGGCTCGCTGCCGTGTGCGTGCTCTTCCAGTCCGGGTTCCCAAATCCAGCAACATAGCCCTCGATCTCGAAGCTGAAAACGCAACAAGACGGATCAGAACCACCCGTGATCCCGCCGAACAGCGGCGCAGAGCTGGGAAGCTTTAGCAGGCACTCACTTGTCGCTGACCGCGAAGGTGAGGTCCGGGAGCTGCTGGCGCGCGGCGGGGGGCGGGGCCTGCGGCGGCGGGGCGAGGTCGAGGGTGTCGCAGAAGGCTCCGAAGTCGGGGGGCGGAGCGGCGGGCCTGCCGCCGCGCAGCCACCTCCGGCGGCGCCGCGCGGCCTCGGCGAGGACGATGACCCCGGCGACGGCGACGCCCGCGACGATCCAGGCGCGGGGGTTGGAGTAGGCTGTACCGCCCGATCGGGCCGTGGAGTCCATGGGAGGGGCGGAGGCGGAGGCGGAGAGGGGATTAGGGTTCTAGGAGGGGTTTAGGCCTGGCCTGCAGAGTTCTCTGCTGGAGAATCAGCGCGGAGTGGGGAAGAAGCAAGAAATGTTTTTTGTGCTTATTTTTTTTCCGGGCGGTGGTGAGCTTAAAGTGGTTATGTGGGTCCATATGTCAGTGGCACGGAAAAGATGGGTCTTCTTGTTTGACAAGTTGATGGTGGGGCCAGGTGGGCTTGGCTTGGGAGATGTAGTGGGCCAGAGAATAAGCCTTGTACGTGTAATAAAGGCCGAACGAGAAAGAGCTGTGGGCTCTTGTGGCCAACAGGAGAATGGGTTTCTCTCATCTCCCTCTTCCGTGCCCTCAAAAAAAAAAAACAATCTCCCTCTTCGTCCACTTGGGAAAACATCTGGCTCACGAGGAGATTGTTGAACATCTACTCCCTCCGTTTTTTAATATAAGATGTTTTACGTGGTACACATGTTGTCTATGTACACACTAAAATGAGTGAACATGCACACAAAAATGTGTCTACATACATTTGTGTGCATGTGCATGTGGACAAAAGCTAAAACATCTTATATTAAAAAACGGAGGGAGTAGCTCCGAATAAATGATATAACGGGTCAAAAGATGAGGCTGTTCTTCACGGTTGAGACACCACACACCTCTCATGATTGACGGTGGCCCAACTTACGTCGACCCTTTTACTTTCATTCTTTCAACATGTGTAGTACGGTGGCTAGGCCCGGCTATAGTTTCTATAGGTATCCACAGTTATTTCTTCACATTTTTAGTGTCGGTTCGAAATCCACTATGCAAAGAAATTTTCTCTACCTCCTTTTACAAGTCAGTGGCTCCCATAAAGGCAATTAACCGGTTGGAACGTGAATTGTGTAGAAGTGAAGCCATTGTTATTTTCTACACGAAGTTACAAAAACATATGGAGACCACATTTGAACCAACTTTTCTAGGATGAGTTATACAATTTTATGTATAATGTAGTAGCGGATTCGGATTTAGACAATGTGTTTTAAGTTTACATTTGTGTTTGTCAGAAGCATATTATTTTGATACCATGCATAGTACTGATGTGTGGTCTCTTGAACATGAAAGACCAATTTAACCATAAGAGAACTAATAAGCGAGTAACACCAAATACTAGAAGACAAATCTAGTACACCTTAAAACTTTTATTTATTTACATCTAGGATAAACAATATGCTCTAGAATTTCCTTATTTACTTGCATCTAAGAGAAGCAAGCATACGATTAACTCTAGCGAGATATGTGTTGTACAATAACCTTTACCTTTACAACTTTTTTACAGGATATTGAAGGACAAAATGGACTAGAACTCATACATATATACTATGAATGATATATGTGCCATAAATTAATTTGTGGTGTCATGGTATTTTGTCCTGTTCTAGTGTTTCAAAATATATGCACTTGACTAATGAAAAAAATTCTCACAAGAAAAACAATCATAGTTGTTAAGGTCCTGTGAGATGATTAATTGCAAAATGTATTTAAATTTAATGGAGGAATATTTGGAAATGATGAACATAAAATTTTATAAATTTAGGAACGATTTTATATGTTTAATTTTATTGGGTGTAATAGAAAACCATATTAGTTAAGATCAGGGGTCGACTCAGAAATGGGTTGCGCACATGGCTAGCCCATGTGTGTAGGCTATGAGCTACAATTTTGCATATTTTGTTTTGAAAATGTTAAAGAGAGTTTGTGTAATTTTGGGCCAATGTACCGAGCTATAGCCCGGGCTGCCCTGTTTGCAGGTCCGCGCCCTGGTTAAGGTCATATGTTTAGAACTTTAGATACGCCATTTAAAACATACATAAATAATGAATTAGAGAAACGGAATGACTTTTGATACAAGATAAAAACCTTGGAGTGTTATTTTTAAAAGTATTTGGTGCCTACTGTTCATAGGGTAAAACCCATTCTTAAGAGCTTTTGGCTAGTCGGATGGATCTTTTTTGGTTAGATTGGTTAATCTTCTATCTTCACGCCGCCTTACACTTTGTAACTTTACCATTAAAATACCTCGCCCTGTTTTGTTTTCATATATTAACAGAAATTATACTTAGGGGCTCCCCTACGGTGGCATCATGAAATATACATATACTTATATAATATTCCTAAATAAAAAGAATAGAGCCATTTATAGTGCAACCAAATGGTGAGAACATTTATTTATTAGTCCTAGTATATTTTAATTGTTAAGATTAAAACTTAATTCTTCGATGTTTATAGTCTTATTTTAAAATCTTCATTATTATATTGTAAGTTGAAATTATGACCTTGAAAATAAACCCTTCCAAGAAAATACACTCAAAATACCCATGTGATTCATTGAAATCCCAAATTATTATATTTTTAATTGTGGTATTTATATTTGATTTTTTGCAAGGGGAATTTAAATTCCGCAACTTCCAAATTTGTGTTCCATACTCCATCATATACAAATTCAAGATATACACTATGAAAATGTTGAAACAGTCAAGTTTGCAACATCGTTAGAAACACCAAGTATGACATCATGCACATATAACACCATATGCATATGCTCCACTCAATCGAAGACAGACTCGTTGGGCTCCAAAATTGACGAAGTCACCATATATATGTGTCTCGATATGGATGACACATAATGCCACACTTGCGATATGATAATTGGTGATCTGAGGGTATAACTGTCTCACTAGCCACCTATTTTTTTAATCTCAAATTTTGAGTCACTTAAGCTACTATTTTACCGAAGATAGTTTCTGGTCACAATTTTTTATCCTAACTAAGCTAGTTACACTGCAATTACCAAGGCAATAAACAAATCAGGCTGAAATATGAACAAATAACATATCATACGAATTTATAAATAGTTAATTATAATTGTAACCTCTCAATTGTGCATTTGTGATACATATTATCCCACTTAGGAAAGATTCCACCATAATACCTTATCTAAGAAACCACGAACTTTGCTTTACCCCATTTTAGCATTTTGCATGTCGAGGTAAACAGAAGTACAGAACCGACATGTTTGATCGATGTCGTGCGACAACAATGTGTATAACTAGAGGGCACTATCGATGATCATGTTTAGACTTCTCTTTTTATCAGTTCCATTTCCCGTTGTCCTCCTAATATGCTTAATTTTGATCATCACAAATAACAACTTGCCTAACGGACACCCATAAGAGAAAGAGGGTCAAGGGTTTCTGAAGTGGAATAATCTGGACGCATTTTTATTGGATAAAGTATTAGTGTCACACATGCAAAATAATCTCTCCTTTCTGAATTATAAGATGTTTTGAATATTTCAGTATGGTCTATATACGGACTGAATGAGTGAACAAACACACTGAAACGTGTCTAGATACATATGATATAGAAAAAGGTAGAACATCTTATAATCCGGAATATGAGGTAAAAGATGGAATTCACTCAATGTCTATAACAATCCAAGTCAATTTTTAGCCCTTCCCATGCTAAATAAAAAAACACGCCCTACAATTTCCAATGCTTACCCGCAAAAAAACTAAAAAAACAAACTAGTGCTTGCCCAATACACTTGAGAATGAGATTAACGATCGGTCAATTTGTGCTTGTGCAGACCACACAGAAATCAATTCCGTTCTCGCCAACTCGTGTCACAGTCTTGTCGTTTTGGTACACACAAAAGGCTCGCCTCGTTTCAATCTCTCTCCTCTCTCGTCGTTCTAAGTCAAAGTTGCAATGTCATCACTGATACGATGACAGTTTAACCATCGTTGACATCTTGTTAAGGGTACCACTTGCCACACGCACAGACTTTTTAGTTTTTACCCAGAATACGACCCGAGTTGTGACCAGCTTAGTTAGAATATAAATTGTGACCAGAATCTACCAAACAGTAAAATTAGTAGCTCAAATGATTTCTACATGGCTGTGACCCGACGCCACATACTGTTTTTCTACGTGGCCGTGACAGCTAAATTATCCTTTCTATTTAACAGACTGACAGCTCCACCGTAGTAAAATACTAAAATGTATAGTAGTTTTCTACAATCCGCATATATAGAAAATTAACCAGAGTTGTGACAGGGGTTGAATACTTGAATTAATACCCGAAAGCAACGCGAGTACATTTACTATAGACCAGTTGAACTGCGACTGTCGTGATCTGATCCGCGTATACCAGGGGCGGATCTATAGCATACAGTCAGTGGTGTCAAATGAAGAAATACTCTAAGCAACACGCAATGTATTTACAGAATTGACACCAACGATGTATTTCCCTAGCTTCGATCGCGGATCGCCTACATACAGAAATACTTAAGATTCATGCACTGAACTTTCTCTATGCCAGGATAGATACACTGAGCTTTCTCTGTGGTGTGCAGGAAATGATCGAGCCTCGTCAGTGAGTGTGATAGCAGAAAATTCAACGAAGAGATCGAGAAGCAAAGTGATGGATCCGCGGATCGATGGTGACCAAAATGGTTACAGGTAGCTAGCTGCAGCCGCGTCCACGTACGTGCGTTCGAAGCGTCAGCAGTCACCTGCAGCAAGTGGCGAGGGCTATAGCTAGCTGTAGTAAGAGAGAGCAGCAGTTGCGACCAGGACAGCGACTGAATACATTTCCCAGCTTCGACAGCGAGCGACACAATCGACGAGTCAGGAAAAAAAGTCAGAGCTTTCCTGCAAAGTTGTGCATAACAGTTGGGAATAACACCCGTCCCTGGATGCTACGGATTACTTACTACGGGCCTATCTGCATGCGTTCCTCGCGGCCTAGGAAAGCAACGTACTAACAGCCAAGAGAATTCTGCATACAGATTTCTGCATGTTTTTTCGAACATGGAGGAAAAGTCATGCAAGGGTATACAGTAGAAACGTTGGTTCAGAGTTATCTGGCAATAGCCCAGCAAAATGGGTTTAGCAGCTCGATTCGAGAACTAGACAATTAGTGGTATACGTGCACTATATATATCAGCAAGGGATCGAGCATTGTATTAGCAATTAATCATGAACACTGGTGCCGTCACTTGATCGATCTACACGTACGGCCTCGCTCGGTTGTCGCTATACTGAACCTAAACGTAGGAGTTAGCTAGGACACTGTGGCTCCGCTCTGATCATCAGCGCGCGTCCCCGTCCCCTTGTCAGTTACTCCCTCCGTTCCAAATTAATTGATTTCCATTTGTCCACATGTTGATGTATCTAGACATGTTACATGTATAGATACATTCATATTTGTACAAATAGAAGTCATTTAATTTGAAACGGAGGGAGTACAACACGTACAGTGGTGCAAGGATTCGTGCGCAGGACTCCACCGGCGATCGACAGCGATCGACGACGGCTCAAAGTCACAACCACCGCCGTGGAACCGAAGCCGGAGTTGACCTAATCATGCATTCATGCATCGAGCAAGCGACGTAAGAAAGCTCCGCTTAATTAACCAGCTAGTAGCAAACGAGATCGGATGGAGAGGCGCCATCACTAACCGGCTACATACGCGTACCAGACTCGTTATGGATCGTTGACGAGACACCGTATTTCCAACAGTCGACAAACTAATTAACGAACTAGTAATTGACTAAGGAGTGGCCAAATGATGCAGGAGTAACATAGAGTACTTGTTTCGATGAGAAGGAGAAAACAGCATTGGATTTGTTCTTCATCAATTTGATTGCAATAACCTATGGCGCAGTTAGAAACCCTTGTCCGGAAGGAACCATCTCTGAGTTGGACATAATGCATGGATATGTCGGAGACTTAATTTGGGAGGGAGGCCAGGTGTGGTAGACTGGCGCAGTTAGAAACCCATGTCCGGAAGGAACCATTCGCCGTGGACTCATGACAAACACTCGATACATTTGTGATTTGTTAACGGTTCGTAATTCCCTGCAGGGAGAGGGTGGTAGTTGGAACTTTCAACGAGGAAGGCAGCGACCTCTGTGGAGCAGGAGGAGGGCCAAAAGGCATCACAGAGCAAGAGCAACTTTATCTTACTATTGCTTAACTTGTTGTCAATGGAAAGTGACGCCATTGTGTACAGAAAACGAAGGAGACAAGTCGGACAGGGCACATCGGGTGAGAAAGATTAGGGACCAAGAATCCTCCATCTCCTTGCGTTTGTCCTCTTCATTGGTTCCATCTTTCTCTGTTGTGCCTGGGCCAGTCTCGTGTGTACATAATTACCTCCTAATTATATAGCTACCTTTATACCTATCAGCTGGCAGTCTTTATGCATGGACTAATCTTCTTCTGCAGATGTGTAGCAGAGCATGCGAAATATCTATATACACATATTTTCATGTTTTTCTGCATATATGTACTTAGCTGACGAGTAAGCTGAAATTATAGTCATCGATCAGCACTGGATCCTTAGTTCATGCAGATGGCTTGCAGCAGAAACTGACAACGTTAGTCGACAGGAGCAGCTAGATGCCCAGGAGAAGGGCAAGACTCTCCAAGCTTTAATAAAGGCCAGGTTGGTGCATGTGTCTCTAACTATATATATCAACCAGAGCCAGCAATTGCTGTGCACTTTTGGATGAATCTTCACCGTGATTAAACCTCAAAGTGAGCATGGTCTGAGGCATTTGGCCTCTTCTGACGATGACGGACGGGGCGCTTCGAAGAGTGTTGAGTCGGGCAAAGATCGTCATCGGCAAAACGCTGCATGCATCCATGTCCCGGCCGGAAGGATGGAATATTTGAAGGAAACAAAACTTGGGAGGGACAAGTTCTTGGGTTGGTGGCTGCAACAACTCCCACACACATATGTCAAAGAGGGTGTGTGTGTCACTTGCTTGTCTAAGTTTATATGGACTTGACCTGTCTTTGTATTTCATTTTCCACTGCCATGAAACAGGTGTGTATTCCAAGCCTTGTTCAAGGCCACATTGCTCTCAGTCACGCCTGGCTTTGGGTTGATGCAACTATATACTCAAAGCAAGTGCGATGAAACTACTTAACTGATGTAGGAGTCTTTGAAGTTCGAATTTTTGTAACATCCAATCCCAAAGTTCGCCAAACGTGCAGCGGTGTAGCCGTGTAGGACGGACACACCTTAATTTAATGTGAACCGAAGGGTTACCACGGAAGTACTTTACACGAGTTTATGGGTAATGCATCGATCTGAGGTCTCAAAATCTTAATTAACTCATTTACCCTGAGTCCTAAAAGCCCAGGCCGGTCACCTCTACCAGCTCTCAAGGTTGTCACACTGACATTTGTTTTTGCAAAGCAATGCAGGCAGGCCAGGAGTGACCTGGGCTGGTTAGGACGAGTTTAGAAGTATGACTAACTTCACAACCCTCAATAGATTTGAGATCTACCCCCGCAGAAAAAATATACTATGCCACTAGCTAGTGCGACGTAATGCAATTTTTTTGTCCATAGAGATACCGGGAGAATGACATCCATATTGTCTAAAGGTCAGGGGTGTTGCATAATTTCCATTTCTGAAATCTTTCAAATCTATGATCTGGAAGGCTAGAACTATGAAGAAATATCTTCAGTCTGCATCCACAAAGCTCATCATCTTTCGTAATCAGGTCCCTCCCATTTAACTACCCGGCCCTAGTTAGTTTATCTCCTAGATCTTATACATCGAATATATTGCAGCTATTCATGCCCCTAGAGGATTTCATATCCATTGCACGAATGAACAATTAATCTTTCGATACGTCTGCGTGTACTATTCCTTGTTTTTTAAGCCCTTCATGGGTGAATTCATCTATTAGCTAGCTATATAGCGATATCCAGCGTAAGCCAAGATCTCAGCAGATCATGGGTTTATTAAATTATGCGGCCACTGATAGAACGAGTTGTTGAGAATTTGTGCATCTCTGTCCTTTATGTTTTGGATCATGCGTGACTCATGCAAGATCCAAGAATCTTCATCGTGTACGAACTAAATTATAAGCTAACGTATATGCATGGCTGCTGTCATTTAATTTGGATAATCCTGGTTGCCACGGTGCTAATGGAACTTTCCACATGCATGCTGCATGCAAATAAAACTATTTAGCACATGTGAAGCCCCTCCTCCATCAATGTTCTAGTATTTTCTTCTAATATTGGCAATTAAACTCGTCTCTCTGAAGTACGAAAGTATTTAGGAAAATGCATTGGGGTAACCGTAAAGTAAAAATTGTGATACTCGCAAATAATAGGTTGTGTGACACGTTGTTTTGCCTCATAAGTCTAGATCCATCCTTTATGGAAAATTAATTTAAAATGCATTTAAAAATGTCAAAAAAAAATAAAAAAAATTCTGGTGTACATCCAGAATACGTTCGTACACAAAGTTTCATGAGAAAATACTTTTTTGTGGCCTCTATAAAAGGACAAAAAATGTCTCGTGAAAAGTCATTTTGGAGCACCAAAAATTGTCAATTTTTACACATGTCATAAAAATTGTCTTTTTCTTCGTAAAACTTTGTGTGCGAATATACAATTTGAATGTACATCTGAAAGTTTTGTTTAGATTTTTTTTTACATTTTAAATGCAGGTTTTAACTAATGGGTGCATCATCTATGAGTCAAAACAGATTCCCCATCTTTCAAGAGTAAAGATGATCACTAGCTAGCTAGCCTGAAAATATAATACCTCCATTTGGCTTATAATCTTATTTTAGTTTTATGAGACGTGCAAACACCACTACATAAATCCCCATCCAAGACTTCTAATCACATTCGAGAGACAAATACTATATATAATAGGTTGTCCTAATCAGTTCTTGAAAAAATAAACGGGTTTCGAAAACACATAGGGTAGAGAAGTTTCTGAATGTTGTTTGTGATGCGCACGGGCTCCTCAAAGCCAACAAGCCACCCACCTGACCTCTCTAACCCTAACAATTCACATGTCCCTCCTCGCCCCTCCTAATCCACTCATGTCTCTCCCGGCCAGCCTCTTCATCCCCCCACTACCGACCATTTATGCATCCAAAGTTTGAAAAAGCCAGGGTCATCGCCCGCAAGGACCCCGCATCATCCTCCCCAAGGGAGGCTCGGCGGTTCCTCCCCACGACAAGGCCTTCCTCCTCCTCTTTCATGGTGTCCACTCACCGCGGTCGGTGACCTCCTCCTGGAAAAGCCGGCGTCGATCTAGGTGGCCTTTAGCAAGGAGCTCGATGTGACGGTGGTCACCGGGTGTGCTTTCAACGTGCATCGTGGGCTCGATGAGGGTGGATACAATGGTGGTTGCATCAGCAAGTGCGGGATGGCAGCTACGATGGAGTCGTCGCTCGGCAAGGATTTGGCTGGTCTCCTTGAGAGAAGTGGTGGTGGTTCGTGCAGCTTCGGCAGGTGACTGGACGACGTGGGTTGGGCAAGCTTCACAGGTCACACCGTGTAGAGGACCAGGGCTCAAGGCACGATGGTCGTGACCTGCGGACTGCGATAATAGTTCAGGGCCTTCACTGTCCAGCTTTGGTTGTGCTGGTCGACGACAGGATAGAGGCTTGTCTCAGTGGCGTGGTGTGGCAGACGGTGGTTAGTGTGGAGCTGGAGGTGGTCGGCATCTCCCTACCTCATTGGTGCATTCGTGTCTCGCCTCTTGGCAATAGTGGGTCTAGATGGCTCTCGTCTAACTTTGGTCGAGCGGGCTTTGAGAGTCTATGACCAAGGGTCCAGGAGAAATTCATGATTCACGATGGCTAGGTTGACGACGATGACACTCGTAGGTGCCATCTCCTTCTTACAGGTGTCGTCATGGCCCTAATCGTGTCTCTCCTCCTCGAGCACTGGGGAAGACCTTTGATCCGGCTCTCAGAATCATACAGTTGTGGCGCCATGATGTCTTTCTTTCCTTATTAGCACTGTCTGGGTTGATTGGAGTCCTCGAGGCGGAAAATGGAGTCTTTGTTGACCCTACTCAGAGCGTGGGCCATCATGGGCACAATGTGAACCATCACCGCTGCTTCTATATGACGCTTTCTCAGATCCGGTTGGATCCCGTCGTCCACTCGCCGACTCCTCTAGACGCTTATGGGTGGACATTACGTTGACCTGTGCCATCCTGGAGTCAGACTCGTGCCGTCGAGGTATCTAGCATCGGTGTTGATGCTCTATGTCCTGCTGCCTTAGAAGCATGGCCGGAGGTTGAAAAGGACGAGTCTTTATCGTGTGCTTGTTGTGGAGTTCATTGTAAGTTGAGTGGGTGAGTTTGTTACCATTTATGGCATTGTAGTGGGTCTCGGCCTTTCTTCTATGAAACTGTACCGTACGTCGTGACTGCACTAATTCCTCTTTTTTCTGGTATAGCAAATGAATTGGTATGCTGCATATATATATGAATTCTCATTGTTGAGGAATTGGTGAGTAGACATTTATACTGCATCGTGATTTATGTGACTTATGAGTTGCAAATGAATTGCAACTAAGATTTTCTTAAGTTACAGATGGGTTGCAACTCTCTAAGCATTAGATTTGCATCGCGGTTCGAATAATATGTGAGTTGCAAGTGAGATGGAACTGAGATTTTAAGTTGCAAATGTCATGTCTAAAATAATCCAGTTACACATGACTTACAACTCAGTAGCCACTAGATTGGTGATACGTCTCAAACGTATATACAATTTTTGATATTTCATGCTTGTTTTATACCAAATGCTACATGTTTTATTTACACTTTATATCATTTTTATGCATTTTCTGAAACTAACCTATTAACAAGATGTCACAGTGTCAGTTCCTTGCATAGCTTCGATTATATGACTTCCTCTTGTCTAATGATCATTTTTAGCTATGTGAGACTTTCTTCCATTGGCCTTCCAAACCTCCACTAGCTAATGTTCTTTTTGGCATAACATCCTGGTGCCAATACCAAATGCTTACGCTCACCGGTTGAGTAGACTTTGAAATAGTTGATGCATGACGTTCATGTTTATTTTTACTTGACTGGATCCCTTTTATGTTGTGAAAAATGATTGATGCTTGAATAGAAGGATAGAACTTCTACTCTGAATACTTAAATCATATCTAACGAAACTTGTACGGTTTCATGTCTCAAAAGCATCATCCATGAAAGGTTTTAGCTTGTTTAACTGTCTTGCTTTATCATTGTTTGTTTAATATCAATTATAGACATTTACTTTGAATGATTTGATCAAGTTCACATGATGTACATTACTATTTGATCAAGATTGTGTTGGTAGCATGTCACTTCAAAAATTATCTTTTGTTATCGTTTACCTACTCGAGAACGAGTAGGAACTAAGCTTGGGGATGCTGATACGTCTCAAACGTATCTATAATTTTTTATGTTCCATGCTTGTTTTATACCAAATGCTACATGTTTTATTTACACTTTATATCATTTTTATACATTTTCTGGAACTAAACTATTAACAAGATGCCATAGTGCCAGTTCCTGATTTCTGCTGTCTTTTTGTTCCAGAAATCCTAGTCGGGAAATATTCTCCAAAAGACCTAAAAATTTACGAGATTTATTTTTACGAAGGAACCAAGACACTGCCTGAAGGAGAGGTCGAGGGGACCCACCAGGCGAGGAGGCGGGCCCATGGCACGGCCTGGGAGTGGCTCGCGCCCTCAGCCCGTGTGGGCCCCCTGGTGCTCCTCCGCCGCCGCCCTTTCGCTTATAAATTACTCCTTCCCCAAAAACTCTAGAGACCCGATAAAAAATCCACGAAAAGTTCCGTCGCTGCCGTTGTCGTCAACCCTATTTCAGGAGGGTTCTGAAACTCTTCCCGTCACCCTGCCGGAGGGGAGATCATCACCGGAGGGCTCTACACCACCATGCCCGCCTCTGGAGTGATGCGTGAGTAGTTTCCCACGGGACTACGGGTCCATAGAAGTAGCTAGATGGTAGTCTCTCCAATTTTGTGCTATCATGTTTCGATCTTGTGAGCTTCATACATGATCAAGCTCATCTTTATGTAATGCTACATGTTGTGTTTGCTGGGATCCAATGAATTGTGAAGTTATGATCAAGTTTGTTCATCTATTTATCTACATGTGGTATCTATGTTCTTGCATGCTCTCCGTTGTTAGTAGATGCTTTGGCCAAGTAGATGCTAGTGACTCCAAGAGAGGGTATTTATGCTAGATAGTGGGTTCATGTCTTCAGTAGCCTGGGATCGAGTGACGGAAACGACTAAGGCTATGAATGTGCTGTTGCCACTAGGGAGAAAACAACAATGCTTTGTCTGCGTGTCATTTGCATTGTTTACATTACACACTTTGCTTATTGCAGTTATCTGTTACTTTCAACTTAATACTTGTGGGAGACACGGATGTTATCCTGCAGGTGGATTATTAATCATAGATGCAGCTAGCAAGCGGTCTATGTATCTTGTTGTAATGCCCAATAGATCTCACATTGAACATGTTCTTGTCATAATATGCATTGTCATGCCTTTGCACTTTGTTAATTGCCCAGCTGTAATTTGTTTACCCAGTATGTTAGTTTATCTGTTTTATGGTGAGACACCTCTAATGAACTGTGGATCCCGGTCCTTTATTTTACACTGATACAAATACCGTTTCTACCGCGTTCTACACTCCTTTACTCGTTGTTCATTTTTGCATTTATTTTTATTCTCCGCACCATACGTTTAACCCTTTGTATTCAACAAGCCATGGAGATTGATAACCTTCCTGTTACGTTAGGACAAAGTATTTTGATTATATGTGCGTAGGTCCACGTCAACAGCATCTCAACGGCGCTGTTGTTGACACCGTGTTGCAACTCTTCGAACTCCTACTGGTTCGATAATCTTGGTTTTGCAATCAAGAGAAATTTGCTACTGTGCTGCTTCATACCTTCCTCTTGGGGTTTCCAACGGGCGGTTGTAGCTGCATCAATTGGCATCGCGATTCATATGACCTAGTTGCAAATTGGTTGCAACTGAAAATATGAGATGACGTCAGCCGACTGAGATTTAGGTAAATACTCAATCACCTGATTCGCTAGGCACGCCCAAAGAATATCACCCTACTATTAATGTACGAGTGTCTAGAAACTAAGGCCGAGTTCTTTTGGGCTCCGGCTTGTGCATGAGCCATCCTGCCTTGAGCTGCCCAGAGAAACGGCAGTGAAAATAAGTTCACGAGAAATCGCAGTCCAGTTCTTTTTGGCTTCTCCTGTCCTAAGCTTATTATCTGAGTTGTATGATGAAAAGTCTGTAATGCCCTTGTAATAAATTTATCTTATAACTAACACATTTTGAGTTCTTTGTGCTGTTTTAGCATATGTTATCACAAAATATAATGTCAAACATCATATAGATTGCTAAATATTGCAATACAAATAGGATTACATTACAGGAAAGATACAAAACACTCGCATGATGCTAAATATAGGAATTCACACGCACAAGATTCATTGGCAACACAAATCTGGTAGTATATTTTATAATGATTAGCTAGTGGAGATGAGGTGGGCGGTGGCAGGAAGAGCAGGGCGGCGGCGGGCTGCCTCGAGTTGGGCGGGAGCGACGGGCTGCCGGGAGGCGGTGGTCCAGCGACGGGAGAAGAAGGTCGGCCAGAGGAAGGCCGTAGCGGAACGGAAGTTGCCGAGCTCGAGGTGGGCGGGTCGGTGGCGGGAAGAGCAGGGCGGCGGGGGCACGCGCTCGAGGTGGGCGGCCTCGGGAGGGGCAGAGTGCCGGACGTGTGGCTCGGGAGCGGCGGGGTGCAGGGAGGCGGTGGTCGAGCGACGGGGCGGCGGCGGCAGAGGAACCCTAGCTCGAGACAGCTGGGAACGGGAGAGAGGAGAGGAAAAGGAAAGCAGCGCATGGAAAAGGCAGGTACCGATTGGGGAAACAGGTCGCGCAACGCGGTGTCAATTTGATGTAAATACCGTGTCAAATAGGGGTAACGCAGAAAACAGTTCGATTTCAATTGCAGGAAGCCGCGGGAGGTTGCGGGAAGTTGGGGTACCCGGCTTTTTCCCACCGTGAAGGATTTGCTGAAGTCGGCTGTCTCAGGAAACGGCTCAAAATCAAAAAAAAATTGGTCTTGAGCTTATTTTCACCTAGAAGCCGCGGAGAAGCTCCAAAAGAACTGGGCCTAAATAAATCAATTAAACCTACGAGAACTCAAAACCAAACCCACTATACTACTACGTGACAGAGCAAACGCAATGCACGAGGAAACTAAACCCTAATAATAGTGAGCCCCATCAGTCTTTGTCATAGGAAATAATTCAGCAGGAGTTCTGCGATCGACGAAGCAACTTGTACAAGTACACGCATCGACCGAGAGGACCCTGATGCTCTTGCGAGTTGCGACAGAGACGTGGGAACGTTAATCAACTTGGCGTTTGTTTAATTATGAGCCACGCGGGGGAAGGTGGCGAGATCAGTGGGGTGACATACGACGCCGACGGCCGCTTTCCGTTCACGTATTGCATGGGGAAGCTAGCTTAGGTTTACGTACGTGGGATGGAAATTTATCCGTCCACCTCAAAAACCGTGGCGAGCGCTGGAAAGCTGGCTAGCTTTTTTTGAGGGACGGGGACGAGCGACCTGATCCGAGTGGCGCAGTTGTCAGTGAAATTTGCCAATGAGAATTTGTTGGTTGCAGTTCAACGACCCTGCTGCTGGTAATTTGTCAATGATATGTACGTGTCAGCAAGCAGATCGATGGATATATGCTACTTATATTTGAGCTGACATATGCAGATTCATTCTGTCACAGCCTCTTTGTAACACGGCCTGCAGGCCACGGGTTTTTCCGAATCGCATATATAAAGGCGCATTTTTAATTAGTGTGTATGTGCACTCATTTTAGCATGTACATGGTCCAAATATCTAATACATATTATAATTCGGAACAGAGAGAGTACTTGTGACATGCATTTTGTTTCAGAATGCATAACTTGCGAGGTGATTTTCTTTTCATACGACCATAAAGACCAGGTTCCACTGTCGGCATGATAACAGAACAAATTATAAGGGTTCACACAACAACTTGTGAAATGATCAATTGCACCATATGATCTCTCTCGTGCCTACTCCTTCAAGAGCTTCGACTCAATCATATACAGTACATGCTGCCAATTTGGACGTGGGATTCCTCGAAACAAGGAAAAACGCCAAACCAAAAGATGGCGCCTTCTATCTTTTAATTCCATAAGACCGCAATCATAGTGGCGGCTCCACTCGATCGTGATACTAAGAAGCTCAGTCATGCATGCATGATTTCTCTCTTGCAGCCTCTCAACTGGGAGTACTATATAGTAAGTTCCCACAATCCCACTTGCAGTAAGAAATGACGCAAAAAAAAATTGACGTGGGAAATGACGCAAATTACATAAACATCACGCGTGAGGACAGCTCCTAGCAAACCTAATCAGGCAGTTATAGACTTCATTTGGGGCTGCGTAGGAATCTAGACTGTGCGGAGTCAGATCTCTGCATACGCCATTCCACCTGCTAAATCTGTTATTTCGTACGTGTATATTAACTTGTACAATAGCATTATCCTTTTTCTTAGGCACTTCGCTATATCTTCCTCCGGTTCATTGGTTGGTCTCTCGTCTAGTTGACAAAAGAATATACGGCAGATACTATGGTATCCTAGGAATCTACTTATCGAAATGTTGACATGAATGCAAATGGTCTATTTGCTGCAACATGTTGTACAATTCAATTACTATAGGGGTCCTACCAAGTACTATGTTAGCAATAAAATATGTACAACAAGTTTTGGAGGCTGTTAAACTTGATATAAAAAAGAACTAAATGATAACATACTACTATATGACTCATTTCTGTGGGCTTCTTGGCACAAGGTTTCATACGGGAAATGCAAAGTCAAATGGGACTTGGTGTGTAGGATAAAAGAAAATGGGGGATCAGCATCCTCGATCATGAGAAGTTAGCTATAGGGCCTTGCGGCTTCGGTGGCCATGGCTTGAATGGACGGACCCCAGCCGTGCTTGGGTCGGTTTGGGGGAGCCATACCATGCGACCGATATGGATCTGTTTTACGCATGAACCACCATCATATTTGGAGATGGCCTTACCGCAAATTTTGGCATTCTCCTTGGCTTGATGGTCTAAAGCTGAAGGATCTTACACCTATTTTCGCCACATCCAAGTTTTGGAACATCTATGTCTCCATTCTCCAAAGTTTCGAGCCACGATTATTAGATTGCAAATATCAACATCAATAGTGGTACCGAGTTTTCTACCTTTTGTCCAAGCTCTTGGATATTCATCTTCTCAAATCGTCCAAGATAGCATTGTGTGGAAGCTAACCCCCTCGGCTCTTACTCTGCATCTTAGGCGTACTTAGTGCAAATTGAAGCTTCAAATACATCCTTCATGAAGCCGGCAGTTTGGAATAATTGGGCGCTTTCGCGTGGTTTGAAGCAAGATTTTTGTTTGAAACGGAGGCAAAAAAAGATTTACCTCGTCTCATTTAATAAGGAGAGTTCACAAAGTTCTTAACAAAAAAGGCCAACCGAGGCCGAATACAAAACACAGTTACTAGCTCTTGCGGCAAAATAGACCCCAAGTTCTTAGCACCGACTTTGCCTTGCCGTTGATTAGCTCCAATATCAAGAGGTGAGCATAATCAATGAAACAATGGCCATTTAGCGATACCATCGCCATCAACCAATCTTTAACCGTGGGAAAGCCAATCCAACTCGAAGGGAGAAGGCCGTGAAGACCAAGCCAATCTTTGATCATGAGTCAAATTCGCAAGATGAAATGTCATCCAAAAAGAAGGCGTGCCACCATTTCCATGACATGCTTGAAAATTTGACATAGGCCGCTATTCGCTTGCAAAGTTGACATACACAACAAAAAACAGATAATAAGGCTTAAGCAGAACACCTTGTTCAAAAGAAGACTGATGGAACACAACAGAGAATGTCGATGTGATTGCGTACCCGGTAGTAGCTAGCAGCCTGGCAGGCACCCAGAACTGAGTCAACAACATAGATCAACGGCCCTTAATTTAGTGTGGACACCGAGACCCTTTCCCTCCGACGCTTCACAAGTTCACATGCACGTCCCACCTCAAACCATGAAAGGGCAAACTGGTCATTGCCACTCAAATAAACTATGTCTAACCTTGGTTCAGGAAACCGGGTTTTTTCTTGGCCTTTATATAGAGGAAGCTGTGTTCCGGTGACCAGCCATCCTTGGCACAGGAGGACCAAGCTAGGGAAGCAGATAGCTTGTCTCCCTCCTCCCCAACTGCACCATCCTACCACAATCCCATCTCAATCCTATCAATGGGGAGGTCTCCTTGCTGCGACGAGAATGGCCTCAAGAAGGGCCCCTGGACACCTGAAGAAGACCAGAAGCTCACGGACTACATCCAGAAGCACGGCCATGGGAGCTGGAGAGCGCTGCCGAAGCTTGCAGGTACGCGATGCACGCTTATAGTTTCTGTCTCGGAGCCGTAAGTAGCTTTCGTCAGAAATGTAGCTCATGCATCTAGTCTCATGTCACCAGGACTGAACAGGTGCGGCAAGAGCTGCAGGCTGAGATGGACCAACTACCTGAGGTCAGATATCAAGAGAGGGAAGTTCACCCCTGAGGAAGAACAGACCATCCTCCAGCTCCACTCCGTCCTTGGCAACAAGTACTGCACAGCATCTGCCAAATCCCTTCCATACATATTCCTGCCATCTATCAACTGTCTGCATGTTGATATAATCTTCAAAAAAAACATATTTCACATGCTGTTGGTTCTCTTGCTAACACACGTAAACTGATCAAACCAGGTGGTCAGCCATCGCGAAGCACCTCCCGGGACGGACCGACAACGAGATCAAGAACTTCTGGAACACGCACCTGAAGAAGAAGCTGATCCAGATGGGCTTCGACCCGATGACGCACCGGCCAAGGACCGACTTCTTCGCTGCGCTGCCACAGCTCATCGCGCTTGCCAACCTCCGCCAGCTCGTGGAGCAGCGCCCATGGGAAGACCAATCCGCCAGCCAGCAGCTGCAAGCTGATGCAGTCCAGGCAGCAAAGCTCGAGTACTTGCAGTGCCTGCTTCAGTCTGCAGCGGCCATTGCGACGAGTCCCAGCTCTAGCGGCATCAACACCATCCCCACTGACCTGGAGCAGATGGGCCTCCTGAGCCCTTCGCAGATGTCTTCCCTGTCTTCGCTGTCGTCTCCAAGGATCCTGGAGGGTATCAATGGCCAAGACTTCGTAACTGGGCAACTGTCCGACATCCAGATACCTGGTAGCTCATTCTTCGAACAGACAATCATCAATGGTACCAACCAGAACTCAGACTACACTGCGAACAGCGGTGCGCCCGGGGAGGATGTCAGCCAGAAACCGCTGCTCCTGTCAGATAACTCCCTTCCGCCGCTCGCTGACTTCCCTATTTCCAACCTTGGCGATGCTTGCAGTACCTCAAGCTGTGATGCTGATGGCAACAGCGCTCAACTCCCTATTTGGTCTGACTCGTTTTATGACCAGTTTATGAGCGACTTTGCATGAGTTCTGACTGCGAGCGTGTGTTACTCTTTGGTTTGCTTTTCCAATTTTAGCTCCTCACATCTTACCTCTTGTTTGTGATGTAGTGCTATAGCTCCAGCTGGATTTTCTTGTGCGCTATAGATTTTCACATGCATTGGCAGACCATATGCTCCTATGCATATACAGTGTACGCCGAATCATTTGTACATACACATCTACTCCTATATAAAATTTTCCACCTTGAGTTTTATGCGCCTTATTTTTGTTGAATATTCCTAGCTTATTTAATTGATTCATGGGAGACCGGAATCCTGCTCATTAACTCCTAAACAGAATATTGTGCTATATAATTCTGTAAGAATGGCAGGCCTGTGAATAGTACATAACTACATGTGCCACACTAACCATTTTCTAAATGCCATCGTGTCTTAGTTGGAGATGCAACCTAAGTTTTACTAAATAATCTTAATAATAGTTCACTCAATAATCATCATATCATAGAATCAAGATTTACTAGCACCGAAACAGAGTTGCAGAACTATAGAACATATAAATGTACTAAGCCACAGTTATAGAGAGGAAATTGATAAGCCATGTAACCTTTTCAAAAGAAAAACTTGTGTTGCAAGTGTAAATGCTTTATTGAACAATGATACAGTGATGCTCAAAGAAGGAACCTTCCAGATGCTACTATTGGCAGTGCAAGAATTTGGAAAGAAACTTGTCTCCCGAGGCAGTTATAGGAGGTTGACTAAAACTTACCGTGTCAAAAGAGAAAATAGAAAGCAAGTAGCAATGATAGGAAGGATCCAAGCACCTAAAACATATGCTGCTGTCACTACTAATATTTAATTATGCTAATCATGCATGAGCCGTCTGCTTTTCTGAAGCACTTCTGGTGTTTTGCCATAGTCAGTTGTCATCATGTCCTTGTCGGACATCAAACATCTTACAACTTGAAACCATTCACATCTTAGTTTTGTTTTAAATTGCTATGCTTTCTTGAGACTTGTGAGCAGGTAATAGTTGATACCTTTTCCTCCAAGACATTGACGGCTAGCATTAATAAACTCAATTTAAATCAAACAAAAACAGCACAGCTTTATTTGGCGCTGACAAGTGTCAGTTTTCAGATTTTTCTATATCAAGGAGTGAATAGAGTGTGGTCCAATTTTGTTAAAGCCAAGGACATTTGGGGAAAGGAAGCAAATCAAGGTGGTACATATGGTGCCACAGGTTGGATATTGCATTGAGCTTCCCATGTCACTGAACATAGGTGATAGACTAATTAAAAATCCATATTTGGAGTAGTTGGAACTGGGAAAGGAAAATGCATAGAAGACAGGGATTTGCTTCTTCTTACAGGTCCTTGAGAAAAAGCACCCTTGCTGAATATTGGAGTACTCTCGCTGAATAAGTCTCCTTATGATCTTCGTGTTTGAAAAAATATCACATAGCTGTTGACAATGAATCCTGTGAATAGTAATTTTCTGATTTTATCGACAGGTCTTAGTGTAGGATAAAAAGTTAAAAACAAGATAATTATGAAATGTGACAGTATTTTTTGCAACTGTGTGACAAAAGCAGTTTCCTACTTAACCAACTTGCATGTTGCTAGTTGTACATCTGGTGGCACAGCCATAATCTACAACACCAAGCTGGTTGACAATGAATACTAGCCAGAAGAGTTTTGTGCATATCTAGCAACTTGAAACTGCGTTAGGCATTCGTGTTGACACCAAAACAGAGTGCTCTCAAGAGAACACAAACAAAATTATTTTGGGGTTTCTATGTGTTTTAACTGTTGGCAGTAAGGGAATACCATTACATTTGCACTAGTCAGCAGGTAGTGCCCTTATTTTGTTCTAAGTGCCAAAAACAAGACAAGACAAGGCTGTGGAAGAAACAAAGCTGTCCTACTGACTGGGGATGATATCCCTTTATTTCTTATCTAACTCAACCAATTCATCACCTTGTCACTACTGAAACAATGAGTCCATGGATTTTTTTTTGTCGAAAGAATGCATGAATGCTATCTTCTGTGTCAACATCTCAAACAATCAAAGCCCAACAACAGTACTAAGTGCTGACTGTCTATCGAGCAGAAAATAAGAACAAGACTTGACTAGAATGTCTTGTGGGTGAAGCCTCTCTACCATCTCAAGTTAAGATCTTAAGAAGGAGATCAACATTACTATTTTGGACTAAAGGTTCTGGCAATCTGGGCCTATTCATGATGGAGCTGATTACGGATCTAGCATGATTAGCAAGATCCATGCAGAGACATCTGCGGCATACTTTAGAGGCTACATTAGAAGCTGTACAACAAACAATAACAGTGAGTCGGTGAGTGCCCTACACAAGAAAATCACAAAGTTTCCAAATATTTGGTAACAATAAATTGAAGAAAAGAGTGCACTAAAAATCAACAGTGCCATTATATATGAGTCGAATGATGTGTTTTCTCTAGATTAAGTCATCTTCTTCATTTAGGTGAATAAGTTGTCTCTGGCATCAGAACAGGGTCCGATATAAAGTGAACAATCTTGACAGCGTTTGATATGATCACTGTTTCAAAAGGTGGTCTGGGTCATTTTTCAATCACAGGTGTATGCTCATACGAAACTATGTTGAGTAAGTGGAATAAGGAGTTTCGACACTTAAGTGGACTGAATAAACATAAGGTCACCTACTTACAAATTCGAAGATTCCACGCACTATGATTTTTTTTCTTAATTGGTGGTTAAGTAAGCATACTAAATATTATTTTCTTGTTGCTTTTGAAAAGAAAATTTATAGTGCATATATTTACCATGCCATGGCAAAGATTCCAAACAGTAGGCAATGCGCAGTTGAGCATGATTACAAAATACTAGAGGTGGATTCATGTGTTTGCTAGAGCTCGATGATAAAGGCAATGTAACATCTCACTCCTTCCATTCTCATGATGAATCTCACTCCTTCCGTTATCATGATCAACCTATGTCTCTCCGTAAACAATATTGTTACGCAGATTTTGTAGTTATGAGCAGACTAAACTAAATGGTAACACATAATTGTCCACTACAGTAAAGGTTGAAATGTCATCAGATAGCATATTATGATCCAGTTGAGCATAATGAGAAAGCATGTACTCCAGGTACAGAGAGCTGCCTAGTCCTGATGACTGAATGACAGAAACTCTTTGTGCGCACTTCCATATGTCAAGAATATAATAACATAAATGGTGAGAAAGGCAAAGAGATAAGCAGTGGAAATTTCAAATAAACTGAAATTTACAGAAGGAACAGGTAACAGAAGTTCTGGTTTTGACAGGAAGGACTTGAAAACTGTTACTCTGAATTACAAAACAAACCATCACAAGGATGAAACTACAGGGAGAAAGGAACCTTCTTTCAAGACATGCAAGTAATGACTTGTGCAGATAGCCTGTTTTTGCTGTTTTCTACACCTCCTCCTCCTTCTTCTCCCTCATAGATGGTGGTGGTCTCACCACAATGCCCAGCTTCCATTTCCTGTCCATCTTCCTAGACAGTCTTTTGTTGATTCCTTGTTCAATTTCCCTTTCTCTTCTTACAGTCAGCAGACGAGCAATCTGTTGTAAAGATGCCAGCATAAGTCACCAAACAATTTTGAGACATGCTGCGATTAAGCAAGTGAAAGAATAATAGATTAACTCAGAAGATTCATTTCCGAATGGCATAGGTCTACTGATACATGCCTCGCCTCATCTGATCTGAGGTTCTAATATGAATTACTTCGCTGTTTTACTATTTGTTCTAGGTTCTCATGTTGGGATGAAGGTTTCAACTCTCAGCTTATACATAGTGTGAATGAAATAGAAGCCTTCGAAGGTCAAAGACTACTGCTGGCATAATGCTATGCTCTCCAAATCCAGTTATAGGATGGGCGTCCCGGCATCAGCACAAACTATCAGTAAATGACTAAGTTCAAGTCAGTACTATCAGACAGCATCCCATGAACTACAAATGCAAACGAGACCCAACATTCCGCTAGCAAATTGAAAGTGACTGCACAACCCAGTAAAGCAGCATCCGACACTACTCCAGTCAGCAGCCGATCATTTCAATCATGAGCATTCTAGCTTAGAGAAGAATTCCAATAAAAAGTTTCTAAGCTGAACGAATCATGCGAGCAGACCGTATCGCCGCGCCCAAATGGCAAAATAGTGGCCATGTTCTACATTTCTACCAAAAAGATGCTAGTTTTCCAAACGAGACAGCAATGCCAGACGCAGTCGACATCGACACAACGAATAGCGAATGCTCGAGCAACAATAGCCCAGGGACGGGAGTAAGAGGCGATACCCTCTTGCGCATGCGGCCGAACTCGCTGGACTTGAACTCCTGGCGCGCGGAGCGCTTGAGGCGGAGCAGGAAGAGCTCGCCCTTGAGGTCCACCACCTCCTCCTCCAGCTTCTCCGTCTCCATGGCCCGAATCTCCTCCAGCTCCTGCTCCCTCTTCGCCATCATCACCACGCCCCTCCCCGACGGCCGCGGCGCCGCAGCCAGTCCCGGGAACCGCGCCGCCGATGCGCCGCCAGTGCGGAGGCCGAGGAATGACGGGCGGGGCGTGGAGACGGCGAGGCCGCGGGGAGTGGAGGTGAGGGGTGAGGCTGCGGCGAGGGACATCGTCGCCATCTTCTGCGTTTGCGCTCTCTCTGCTCGCGTTCTGCGTTCCGGCAGTTTGGGCTCGAGGATAAGGGATGATGTGGGGGTTTATCTGCTTGGGCTTGGTGTACGAATCTTAGAGCATCTCCAAACATGGTTGGCAAACCCTGCCTAAACGTTCAGGCAGACAGCCGGACAGGGTTTGGGCTGAAATCGTGTACCCAAACGTGGCCCCCAAACGACCGGGCGGTCCGGCAAATCCCAAACCCAGTCCATAGGTGGGGCGAGTTTGGGGCGGCCCAGACGCGTCCGCCACGTCGGATCTGGCAACGCGGGTCCACGAATTTTGAACCAAAAAAAGGGCGTCGGCCCCTTTCATTTATCCCCTCCGCCCTCCACTCCCGCCCGCCAATTTCATTCCTCCCGCCGCGTCCACCCCGCAAATTTCAATCCGTAGCCGGCGCGGCCGTAACAAGAGAGAATGGAGGTCCTCGATTCGACGGAGAAGGGCGCATCCTCCGAGTCCGTTGAGCAAAGGAACGGCGCGGACTCGGACCTGAAGCCGGAGACGGTCGGGCGAAGGATGCGGCGCCGCAAGCAGCGGGAGCGCGAGCTCGCGGAGAAGGAGAATAAGATGAAGGCGGCAGAGGCTGAGAGGATTGCGAATGCGGAGACGCAGGAGGAACCCGAGGGTATGAGCACGCCCGCACCCAAGGCCAGGCGCCCTGCTCCGACGCCGCCTGCACCGGCCGGCGTTGTGGCAAGGAGGTCCACGTCTTCGACCACGAACCGGGAGGAGCCGTACCACATCGAGGACGATTACCCGTCGCAGGTCGGCCGACGCAGGACGATGAGGTGGTGGTCGACTCTCCGCCGCTCCAGCGGACGCGGGCAAGTTCCGGTCTCACCGACAGCAACCACGTCCACAACCTGTTCGACGGAAGTCAAGGCGACCTTGGGGTACGGATTTCTATCTCAAATGCATAGTTTGTGGTCAATTTTAGGACGGTAGTTTAATTGTTAGCATTCTTAGTACGAGTTGATGATGGATTTGATCCGAACTGGGGCAATCTGTCAACGCAGGATCTGCTGGCATCCACACTTCCCCCTTTTTACAGTGTGGGTGAGGAGGAGCCGTCCGACGCTCCGACGAAGAAGAAGGGGAAGGACAAGAGAGTGTACAAGCCTAGAGGCATTTCTTATTCAACTTTTGAAGATGTTTTGCTTTGCCATGCTTGGTTGGCCACAAGCATGGATGCTATATGTGGAACCGAGCAAAAGGGTTCGAAGTTGTGGAGAAGATACATGCCCACTTTCATCATCAAAAATACTATGTCAAACCACATGGTATTGTGTCCGATCGCAACGCAGGCTCTCTCCAACATGGGTGGGCATCGATCCAAGAATGTGTGAACAAGTATTGTGGTTTCCATGCACAAGTGGTCAATAGGAATCAAAGTGGTGTCAATGTTGATTCCCATGTAAGTAATTCCGGCAACTATTTATCACATGCCATGCTTCTCTCCAAACCATTTGTGTAATTGTTTCTACTTGTTTGCTTCCTAGAGTACTTTGGCCTCTACTTTGTACCATCAAACGGAGGGCAAACTCTTCACCATGGCACATTGTTGGCTTGAATTGAGCGGGAAGCCGAAGTGGATCTCCCAATATGATGATCACAAGAATCCGGCTAAGAAATTTAAGAACAATGATGGATCAAGCTCATCCGTTCCAGGTGAGGAAGAAGATGGGCCGTCCGAAGCTAGAAGCGGCCGAAAGAGGATGATGATGGGGAGGAGATGGGAGAAGGATAGGGTGGCTCGTGACGGCGCCGCAACGAAGATGTCCGCCACCTGGATGGACATCTTCTCAAACAAAGATGCAACCATGAAGAAGTTGGAGAAAGAAAGAGAGGACAAGAAGGCCGAGAGGTATGAAGCCTTCTTGGCTTTGCAAAGGGAAAGAATGGACTTTGATCGCCTCCGTCTCAAGGAGAGGATGGACTTGGAGAGGGAGAGGTTGGATGTCGTCAAGGAGGAGGCTTGGATGAAGGTCCAATTGGAGCAAAAGAAGTTGGAAACCAGCCTTGCGGTGGAGCAAGAGAAAGTTCTTCTCGCAAGAATCACGGAGGAACAAAGGATCATGTTCCAAGATGCTAGCCTCTTGGATGAGCCAAGTGCAAAGTGGATCCTCATGATGAAGAAGAGGATCTCCGACCGTGACCTCGGCCTAGATGGATCCGGTGCAACCGCCCCTTGAATTCGGACCATTTTCTTTGTAATTTGGATTCGGTATGTATCGGACAACTAGTTAAACTTCTTTACTTTCGTGTTGAATTCGGACCATTTTGTTTTGTAATTTGGATCCGGTATGTATCGGATCGACGTTGCATCTCATTGCATGAGTTTGGGGAGAAAATTTGGGGCACATGGTTGTAGGAGCCCAACTTTGGGGGATGTCCGGTCACTGTCCGCGGACGCGTCCGGACGCGTCCGCGGACAGTTTGGGGGCCGGATATGGGGGTCATGACTGGAGATGCTTTTAATGCCTCATCCCAGGGCTCGGGCCACCTCGCTCGCGATAGATGTGGTGGCAACTGGCAATTGGCATACCAGCCAAAAGTCCTTTTGAGCACGGGCTCCATAGTGCCAATTTTCAATTTTTTAATCGACATTTCAAGTTTCATAAAATTCTAAAAATAATTCTATATTTTGATAATGATGTATTTACGGCTATGTAAATTTTCAACCCGAAATAGTTTGTAAACCTGCCTGCATAAAAATGACAAATCCTAACAAATGTAAAAAAATTGAATTATGCATTGTTCACATCTCAGTTCCAGAAAATTCTCATTTTTACACAGTCTAGAATACAGAATATGACGCATTGAATTTTTGCACACTGGCAGAAAAAATCACTGTCTACATACATAATTTTTTCACATTCTTTCGAAACTTAAAATATCGTTTTTTGAATTTTTCAAAAAAAACGAGCTCCATGAAGCTCGTTATCCAAATCACCGCACTCATGGCATACCAGCGACTACTGAAACGACAAGGATGTCGCCTAGAGGGGGTGAATAGGCGATTAATTTTTTTCGGTTTAGTCTTGAATAAATGCGGAATAAAACTAGGTGTTTAATTTAACAAGCCAACAAACTAAATAAACTAGTCTCAACTATGTGCACCAACAACTTATGCTAAGCAAGACAAGCAACAAGGTGATAGCAAGATATAATATTTCAAGCACGAAGGCTATCACAATGTAGAGTGCATAAGTAAAGAGCTCGGGTATAGAAATAACCGAGGCACGCGGAGAAGATGATGTATTCCCGAGTTCCTCCTTTTTAGGGGACTACGTCTCGTTGGAGGAGTGTGAGTTTTAACTCGAACGCCACAAATGGCCTCACCCTATTCTCGATGAACCTCGCACAAAAGTTCGGTTCACCTTCACTATCGGAATCCTTCAAGGCGGAATCCGGATCCTTTACAACAATCTTGAGGCACAACCCACAACTGGATTGGGAGCTCCCAAGCACCACGAACCATCAAGGGTCCAACGGCCCAAGAGTAACAAGCTCACGAACTTTCACTTCCACGAATCCTCGTGGAGAGAGCAAACCGATGCACCAAATGCAATTGCAAGAACACAAGAAGTGCTCAAGTCCTTCACTCTCAAATCCCACCAAAACCAACTAATGCTTGTGGGGGAGAAGAGAGGAAAAACAATGAAGAACTCAACAATGGAACTCCAAGATCTAGATCCAAAGGGTCCCCTCACTTAGAGGTGAGATGGATTGGTGAAAATGTAGATCTAGATCTACTGTCTCTTTTCTCTCTAATTGGAGGCAAGAATCATGGAGGAATATAGAGAAATCAAAACTCAAGAAGGTCAACAATGAGGGGCTTTTTCGTACTTAAGAGCTATCCCTTTGGGGAAGAAGGGGGGCTTTTATAGGACCCCACGAAATAGAGTCGTTGCAGGAAAAACAGGAGACCGGATATTCCGGTTCAAGTTTGGGCCAGAATTTCCGCCCCAAACCAGTGAGCCGCGCAACTGTTGAAACCTTCTGATAGTCATCGGATATTTCCAACCGGAGATTTCCAGAAGGACCAGAATATCCGGTTTTCTGAAAACTGACAGAAACAACAAAACGCAAACTGCAATAACTTTCTTAGAAAAGACAAACCGGTAAAACATCCAACGCAAAACTCCGATTTAGATGATCTTGGACTCGTTGGAGTCGCAACGAAGAGCTCTTCAAGATCATGAAAATAAACATCATAATCCATCATGTGAGGAGAAAGCCATAAGAAGAGAGTTTGAACTCTCTTAGAAAAGACAAACCGGTAAAACATCCAACATAAAAAACGTAACAAGATATGCATATGAAATCCCTTTTTGATGAACTAGAGCTTGGTATGGAGATAAACACAAGCTCTAAATTCTCACATGGATAAAAGCCAAATAAGAACCAAGAAAGATGATATGCCAAGTATGCAAAGGTTTGAGCTCTCCACAAAGATGCGATCAAGTTACTCACTTGAGAGCCCATCTTGATAGAACATCGTCTATCCTATAACCAGGTCTCCCACTAACACCATGAGTCCGGTAAAATAGAAACCCTATGAAGATCATACCTTTGCCTTGCGCATTCCACTTGAGCTAGATGATGACGATCTTGACTCTCTCAAGTTGGAGCACCTTTTTTGATTGTGCTTGCTAGTACATGCTTGATGAAGACTTCTCCAAATACTCCCCCATACTCCATTATGGGAGAGCCTCGCTTAGCTCTGAATTCATGTATCCATTGCAAGCTTCAATCAAATGATATCTTCCGAGATGGATCATATTGAACTTGCACTTCATAGACTTCTCTTGATATATATGATGGCTTGAAGATAATCATGAATGTTCACTCAATATCCTTTTCCAAGCCACACTTGCAATATGCTCAACTCTACACATGACCATTCTTCATATAAACCCTTGAATAGAGCATTGATCATCATGTACACTTCTAGAGTCCAACACATGAACTCCAGTCTTTTCCTATGGACAAAATCTACAAGAGTATCTTAATGCAAACATCAGTCCATAAGGATTGTCATTAATTACCAAAACCACGCATGGGGGCAACATGCACTTTCAACTACACCCTCAATTCATCATTTCATAGGACACACTTGAGTGACGGGAATTTTTGACAAAAAGGGCCACTTGTGCAAGTGGATTGACCAAAAGGACCAACTCTAAGTGTAATTGCCAAAAAATTCGAGTGACGGGTCTAAAGTCTGAGTAAGAAAAATTTGAATGTCATTAAAATAGGGTAGAATATAAGTGGTTGTGGCACCGAGCACACTATAGCCCTTTTTTTTAATTTGAGAAACCCACTTCTAGGTCTCAAAAATTCTGAAGATTGATATACAAATACATACACACCATTAACATACTCTGGAAGTTTCATAAAAACAACTTTGTACTTTAAGCTACACAAAATAGATAAATTTATGACAAATACAACCTACTATTTTCCATTTATTGTGTCCATAATTTTGTTATTTTTATATAAGTCGGCATATAATTTTTTCAGCGAAAAATGGTATATACGTAGAAAAAATTGTATGTATCAATCTCAAAATTCAATTTTTCTAAAATAATTCCACCCGAGCACACCTGTGATCTGTGATCGGGTGCCACAAGTCTGCATTCAGAATATACCTACTTCAATGAAACTTTGGAACTACCCAAAGTGTCATCGTTTTCTATCCAGAAAAATTAAAAAACTACATTTAAAAGATTTTACAAATATGAAAAAAGTCCTACATGTTCTCAATATAATGTATCCTATAACGTGCAAAATTTCAGTATCTCAGAATGAAATACTTTACATTCTGAGCTACACAAAAATAAAAGATGTACGTATCTGCATGAGTATGAACAATGTATAGTTTGAAATCTTTTAATTTTGTCCTTTTTCTGTAGCCCGTTAGGCCATTATAAAAAGAATTTTGCATGTTTACAGGATACATCACTGACTACATCTTTTGTGGCAGAGTCCTAGCGGGAGCATGTAGGGTGACTCACGGAGAGGAGAGAGACGGGGTTGTAAGGCAGCGGTGATCCCACTGCGGGATTGTACACACGATTTACCCACCGTCAGGCTCCCCATCGATTTAGGAACTCTACATGCCGGTATAATTCACTATAGTACAGGTTACAAAGTTGAAATTGATAGTAAGCATAGGCCTAAGGCTTCCCGTAGGATGACATTATATACATAGAGTTACAAAGAGAGTCGTCACCGTCAACAAGATATAGTTCTAAACTAGTCCGTCTAAAATGTCCTGTCTTGAACGCCAAGGCGCATAGCATTTGGGGCTCTAGCAGAATCCGTCTTAGAACCTTTCTTAGTCCGGTTGGACCTCACAAGCTAAGAGTCACCGCCAGTGGATCACAATGTCTTAGAAAAACTCAATGTCGTAGGAGTATATCCCAACATCACTACAATTTTTTGGAAACCTATAAATAATTTTTAAATAGAGAACTACTGACAGTAGACAAAATATTTATGAAGTAATCCACGTGTCTGATGTTGAAGAGACGAAGACGAACGAGGCCTCCTAGTTTAATTTGTCGGTCGCTGAAGAGGGTTCAGGATATAGCGAACGTGGACGAGCGTTGCTGAAGTGCCGGCTGATCGGTGACCGATAGTTGCGTGAACAGCGTAGTAATGGACGCGTGGGGAGCACGGGGAAGATCTGTCCACGCAAATTCATATTTTGAACAGATGCCGCCACGTTGTGCTGTTCGTATGCGTGTTTGATCGGTTCCTCTCTAGGTAAACTAAGACATTTAATGGCCGGAGCTAGTCCCCCCAGCCCCCATCCGTCACCCCCCTCTACCAGTTCGTTAAATTTGCGCGAAATTGTTTGGGAACGCCAGAGCCAGCGATACCCATACCATCTTTGAATTAATCAGAAGAATCATCCCTACTCTCCTCCAGTTCGTCTGAAGAATCAAAGGTAATCTGTAGCTCCTTGCAGTGCATTTCTGCTTTAATTTAGGTGCAGTCCAAATAACATCTCCTGTAAATTTATTGTACAAATTAGGCCACCACTGATGGAGCCCGGAGCACCAGTGAGCGCGGCCACGGGGGCCATGGAGTCCGTCCTCGGTAAGCTGGCTGCTCTGCTTGCCGACGAGCACAACGGTGATGTCCAGTCCCTCAGGGTCGAGCTGCAGAAGCTGCACGCGCTCCTCAAGAATATGTCCGAGGTGGAGGATCCCGGAGAGCGAGCCAGGCACTGGCTGAAGGAGGTGCGGGAGTTCTCCTACGACGTCGAAGACGGCCTCGATGACTCCATGCTCTCCGCTGACAACGGATCTGGGAACAAGCCAGAAGATGGATTGGCAGAGAAGATCAAGATCTGGTCGAGGGAGACGACGGCTCATCGTCGGACAGGCGAAGAGATCAGCGCTGGTAGCATCGCCAAGGCTAGCGTCGGGGCGGAGGATCCTCGGGACTACGAGGAGATGCCTGAGCTCGTGGGCATCGATGGACCGTCCGAAGAACTCGTGAAAATGTTGGACATATCAGTGCAGCAACTGAAGGTCGTCTCCATCGTCGGATGTGGCGGGTTGGGCAAAACAGCTCTCGCTCGCCATGTTTACCGCACCTTGGGAGAGCAATTCGACTGCCGGGCTTTTGTGTCTGTCTCTCGAAAGCCTGATTTGGTGGCGATTCTGAGGAATATCGTTAACAAATTGGGGTGTGATGATCAAACCATACCAGGTGGTGATGACCAACTGCTCATCAACAGCATCTCTAGCTTCCTCGAGGATAAAAGGTATGCCAGTAAAAGAAAATCTTCAGTTTGAACTAGCTACACTTGCAGAACATTTACCATGCTTTATTTAAATTACAAATTTACTATGTATCAGCTAGTATAGCTTCTGTTATCTGATATTATTTGACTTCCTACATTCTGCCGATGGCAATTCCATGCATTCAGTTGCTAGGTAGAGTCTAGAGAATTACATTAAGAAAGATGCTTCCGTTTAGCTTTCAGGATTACCTCCATCTGCACTTCCATATTTTCAGATAGTTCTATTATGCCGTGTTAATATTATGTATAGATGAGCGATCTTTCTGATCAGCTAATAATAGGCTCCTACAACACACTTCTTGCCGAACTACAGTAATTTGCCCCCTGTTTCTGCAATTTTTGTGTCAGTATTTCTATTAACGTTTTGCACAATTTTTTTAATTTATTACATGGGAGGGAAGAGGTTAGGGAGATTAGTGCAGTTGAGAATCTATATCTATAATTAATACTAAACAAGACACAGCCATTGTTTGCCCCTTATTGTTCTGTTGATGTCAAACTATTGTGAAAAAGGTGTAAAGACTACATGATATTTTCTGTAGTGGAAAATGATCAAAATTAATATGATCCCAGCTTACCTACGAACATTGCTTACATTTTTAGATTGTAGAAATTTAGTATAGGTGTTTCCTTTATTTTTTTATTGCGTGCAGTTTGAGTATGCTATAACATACTTTTAACATTCCTAAATCGTGCACCAGGTACTTGATCATAGTAGATGATGTGTGGGATGTTCAAACATGGGATTGTATTAAATATGCTTTCCCCAACAGCAGTTGTGGTGGCAGGATAATAACAACAACACGTATACATGAAGTAGCCAAGTCATGCTCTGCTTCATATGGGGGCCGTGTTTATAAGCTAAGCCCTCTCAGTGTTGTGGATTCAGAAAGGTTGTTATTAAAGGAAGTGTTTCATTCTGATGAGCAATGCCCATCACACCTCAAAAGAGTGTCTGATATGATCTTGCAAAAGTGTGATGGTTTGCCCTTGGCAATTATTTCTAGAGTGAAAGGCACCGGAGGTTACGAAGTTGCGCAGAAAGGAAGTATTGGTCACCAAGTTGCGAAACGTCAATTCTTGATCACCAAGTTGTGAATTTGCCAAACTTTGGTCACTCCGTCAAAACGGACGTTAATTTGGTGACGTGGCAGTCTGTTTTTTGCAAAAAAAAACCCTTTAAATTTTGTGTCTTCCAATTGCTAGGTCCCTTTGATTTTATTCCTTTACAAAAAAAAATCTGGAGCAGTTTGTGCTAGTTGAGGTCGGCCATGGTGGTCGTGCAAACAGAGAAAAAAAATCTGGAGCAGTTCGTGCTAGTGAGTAGTGTCATTGCGAACAGAGGAAGAACAGAGAAAGAATAATCAATTCCTTCAAAAGAAAGAATCCGTGGGGAAGAGGAAAAAAAGGATCTACATGCGCGCTGAAGATAAAAAAGGACTTGGGACTGGCCGCACCGGCGCCGTGCCCGCGATCCAGCGCTCACAGCGGTCAGCGCTCGGGATTCGCTGACGTTGGGGAGCCGGTGACTTTGTGGCTGACATGTGGACCCCACCTACAGTGGGCCCACTTGCCAGTGACTCAAAGTCAGGTGACGTTGAGCCCTGGCAAAGTCAGCGAATACGAGTCCAGCGGTCAGGGGATAGGAGGAGCAACCCTGCTCCCTGCTGCACAGCAGCACACAGACGGCAGTTCGAGGACGGACGGCCGGCACTAGCGGCCGGCGCTAATCGCGGCCGCGCGCCGCCGCGCTAATCTCCACGGGTGCAGGCGGAACTTGCCGTGGAGCTGTGCGAGGCGCTCCTCTGCGGCGGCGAGGAGCTTGCCAGCCGCCGCGAGAAGTCGCTCAGCTCTGCCAGCCGCCGCGACTCGGCCACGGCGCGGGTGGCCACGAACAGGTCGTGGAGGAGCTGCGAGGAGCTACCGCCGTCGAGGGGCGGCAGGAGCATAGGCTGCTCGGCGCCACAGACGGTCTCCTGCGACGCCGGGTCCCGGTAGCTGCACCTGACGGACAGCGAGTGCGGGTGGTGGTTGTGCTGCGCGCTCAGCAGCGCCCGCAGCTCCACCAGCGGCTCCCGCTCCTCCTCTGCATACATCTCGCCAAGCCGGACGCTCAGGATGGAGCGGCGACCGCGCCGGCGCAGGCATCTCGCAGGCATCCACGATTTGCCGCGCCGACCGCTGCCCCTGCCTCGACATCCGACGCAGTGGCATGAGACGCTTGGCGGCGCGGCTCCGGTCCCACCGACGCTTGCACTTTGCTCGCCGTGGAGGCGCTGCGCACACCAGCCAGTACGGCGTCGTCGCGCACCGTCTCTAGCCCGACCTCCTTTGACGCGGCAGAGGAGCACCATCTGCCGGAGAGCGCGCCTCTCGAGGCGCTGCGCCAGATCCAGTCCGACCACGCCGCCGTGCTCCGCGACGGCGAGTGGGTGCCCGACGTCGTGCAGCTCCGGGTGGGGGATAAGGTGCCCGCCGACATGCGCGTCCTCCGCCTCGTCTCCTCCACGCTCCGCGTCGAGCGGGGTGCCCGCCGCCGACGCCGACATCCAGGCCAAGGAGTGCACGGTCTTCGCGGGCACCACCGTCGTCAACGGCAGCGGCTCTGTTTCTTGGCCCTCCCCAATCTCTGTCTCTTCTTGCTCCTGTTTCTCCGTCTGCAAAATCCACCGAGATAGGCTGGGCAAAAAAATAAATACTAAAAAGGACCTAAAAATCAGAAGAAACAAAAGTTCAAGGGGTTTTTTGCAAAAAAACAGACTGCCACGTCATCGACTTAACGCCTGCCGTGACGGAATGACCAAAGTTTGTCAAATCCACAACTTCGTGACCAAGAATTGACGTTTCGCAACTTGGTGACCAATCCTTCCTTTCTGCGCAACTTCGTGACCTCCGGTGCCTTTCACTCTTATTTCTATATCTGATTTGCTGACTGCCAACACACATGAAGATCAGTGGGAGCAAGCGTACAATTCTATCAGGCATGGACTTGGAAGCAATCCTGCCGTTGAAAGAATCATGAGGATATTGTTGCTTAGCTACTTTGATCTTACTCCTTGCCTAAAATCGTGCCTATTATATTTGAGTATATTCCCAGAAAATCATGCTATCAAGAAGGAGCATTTGGTAAGGAGATGGATTGCCGAGGGATTCATTCGTGAAGAACACAGATATACTCTGTATGAATCCGGAGAGAGGTGTTTTAATGAGCTCATCAACAGGAACCTGATCCAACCGCGGGACATTAATGAGTTTCGTGAGGTGGAAACCTGTCGAGTACATGGTATAGTTCTTGATTTCATCATATCTATAGCCAAGGAAAATAATTTTGTTACTTTACTAGATGTACCTAGTGTAAATCCTGAACCAGAAAACAAGGTCCGTAGGTTGTCTCTACAGGAGGGAAGTGATATTCCAGGAGATCTTGTTTTATGTAATGCCCGCTCACTTACTGTTTTTGGGTGCTGTGTGAAAGTGCCATCTCTCTTGGACTTGAGACACTTGCGTATTTTGGATTTTGAAGGTTGTAGTGAATTAGAAGATCATCATCTTGCAGATATAGGCAATCTGTTCCACCTTAAGTTTCTGAGGCTCAATTATACAAAAATTACAAAGCTTCCTGAACAAATAGCAGAGTTACGGTACTTAGAGTCACTTGATATATGTGGAAACAATGCAACCATTGTAATTCCATCAGCCATTAACCGGCTTACTCGATTGGTTCATCTAGCTGTTAGTGATGAAACTATATTGCCAGATGAAATTGGAGGCATCAAAGCATTGCAGGTGTTGGAAGGTATTAATGTCAACAGTCAGTCAACTAACTTTGTTAGGCAAGTCGGTCAACTATCAAACCTAAAGAAGCTGAGCATAAGTTTTATCAATTATTATGCTGGTGATAACTGGAAGGAGAATCAGGAAGAGATGGTCTGTGCGATATGTAAGCTGGGCAAAGCAAACCTTCATGTTCTACACATTACTATCAACGAGGGGGCAGATGAGATCTTCGAAGAATCATGGTGCCCTGCTCCACATAGTCTTCGGGAACTTGTCATCAAAGTGGATATAGTATCAAGAGTACCAAGATGGGTTGGCTCACTTGTCAACCTCCAGAAATTACTCATCCCTATGTGGGATATCGGACAGGAAGATGTGGTGATCCTGGGAGGCCTACCTGATCTGTGCCATCTCTGCCTCACAGCACTGGCAGCTGGATCAAAAGATGAACGGCTTAAAATCAGCAAAAGTCATGGATTCCCTTCCTTGACTCGTTTCAAAATAGGTGGAGAAGAGTGTGCACTGGGGCTGAATTTTGAAGCTGGGTCCATGCCAAAGCTACAAAAGCTTGAGCTTGAATTTGACGCAGAGGAAACCCTTTCTCTGACAAATGGTAACTTTGATTTTGGCATCGAGCACCTCTCTTGCCTCACAAGCACAAGTGTCCGTTGTACTTATGATGAACCCATCCATCCCACACTGAAGGTTGCCATGGAAAGAGGCATCAATGCCCATCCCAATCATCCCATGTTGGTATGGATGAAATGAATGTTGCCCATCAGGTACTGATTCCACGTTCCAAAGATTTTTCATTTCAGAATTACTTATGTTTCTTCTTCTGTCCTCTCACAGTATCTTTTTTCATATTTTCTTTTCCTCCTCTTTTAGTGCCAATTTCAAGTAGGGTGATGAAAGCTGCAGTCATCATTGTTTTATAACCCCGAATCAAGCCGAAGATTGACGCCGGGCGACATGGATCCCAACTCCCAAGATTGACGCTGTAAAAAATAGAGGGAACAAAAGAAGTTGAAAATAGCCAGATAGGTCGACATGAAATAGGTGCAACGAAAAAGATGAAGTTGGGAGTGGGAAGTGCAAGAAAAAGATATTTGTGAGAGAGAATAGTTGTAGTTTTACTCTGTTTTGAGTACTTGTCCTGGTATTTCCCTGTTGGTTTTCAGCTCTATCTTTTCCTTTTTTATCTTTGGTGGTTGATTGTGTTTTGGCTGAAGTATGTGTAAAACTTTGGGTTTCGTTAATGAAATCAGGGGTATGTGCCCTTTCCTCTAAAAAAACCCGAATCAAGCCTTCTTTTTTTCTTCTGTCCAAAATGTATAGACCATGCAGTTTGGGATTTTGCTAGGTAATGGTGTATGAATGTTTCAGAATTAATTAGTACTCACTCTGTTCATGTTATTACAACCCATATACTCCTATAGTTTTGGTTGTAATAACATCTACTATTATGAGACGGAGGGAGTATTTTTGTTTACTACTACCTCTGTTTCATAATTATTGTTTTGAAAAAAAACTATGACAAGAATTATTAAACTTAGGGAGTAGGTGTCAGCCAAAGTAGCTAGTAACCAGATTATCCATTTCAAAATGTGACAAAATAAACTAACTTGAAGCCATTTGTTCGGTCCACTATGTAGCATTTTAGCATGCCAATGTTTTAATTATTTAAACATGTCTTGCCTTCAGATACAGTGCAACACAACAATGGCATGGACAACAGGATGGATGGACATGGTCATAAGGTGACTAACTGACTACTGAAAAGCCAAGAGAAGTACGATAACGTACCCAAACTAAAGTTCTTGTTACGCAACTGGTGGCATCGCATTTATTGAAAACTTAAATGAAAGGTCACATCTTTTGTTTTCTTGAAATGTTTCTACACTAAGGTTGATGGTTATTTTTTTGTACACCTTATTAGTTTGTTGGAATGACATGTATAATACTCCTGATTAATTGATTGTTGGCTTTGGATCCTATCGTCGTGTCCTTTCTCGAGGAAAACACACATCTACTATTATTGTGAAGCGGAACCAGCAGGCAGAGGGGAAGATTGCTGTTGCAGTCACTGTTCTAGGCTTGTAGCATGTGTCGGTATACGTTCAGATGACTGTGATACAGTAAGTGGTATATTGCATAATTAGCATGTATAACTGCATAGTGTGGTATTTAGTTTTGGTGAAGCATTTCATAAATGAATTGCATTGAACTGTAGAAACGGATAAGAAGAGCAACGGCTCAGCCATGGAGAATACTCCAAGTTTATTACACCACATATGTATGTGGTACTACTCACTAGAATACACATATGTAGCATCATATTAACGAGTGAAGATTTTTGGCTCCCGAGCTCAGTACTCCCCCGGTTTAAAAAATTCGAAAATCCTATTTGTGAGTTTCAAAAAATTCTGAAAAAAATCGGGGTGTAGCCAATAGTATATACCACGAACGTGCAATATATCAACATTAAAATCTTTGTATTTTGAGCTATACAAAAATAACAAAAGTGTAGATCTAAATATGCATATTTTCAAATCTCCAAGTTTATCAGAATTTTTTATTTTTATATAGTTCCGAATACAAAGTATTTGAAGTTAATATTTCACACACTCATGGGATATACTATTAGCTACACCTAGATTTTTTTGCAGATTTTTTCGAAACTCATAAATATAATTTTCGAATTTTTTAAAACGTAGTGAGCACTGGACTAGCTCGGGAGCCAAAAGCAACTTCCGCATATTAACATCTCAGCCCTAGACTAAGAGTATCAACCTGGAAAACAAAAATTCTACTATGCTTGGAAGAATGCATGGGATCACAGGAAGCGAGTCTATCTCACATGATCGGGTGAGTGGATGTAACAACCTTGTCATGGAGGAATGAACATTATCACATGAAGTGATTTGTTCTCACATGGTTGGGTGAACGGATGTACAACGCCATCACCAGAGTTCAAGTCTTTGTGGATGTAAATTGAGATCCCACAATTCCTTTTTGAAAAAGCAGGAAATCACAATGATCTGGCATCATTCTTGTATAATATCCCTTCAAAAACCAAATCGGCCTTCAAAGGGAAATGCACTGGAAGTCCTTGCGAACATTGTTTTTACCCTCATGGTTTCAAGGTAATACATTTTGCTAGTTATATAATAACTTAGAGTTGTTCAATACTTTTCATTCCTAAGAGCGAATGGGAGAGGAGGCACATGGCAAAGGTATCAGCACTTGCATTGACAAAGCATTGTGTGCTATCATAAGGAATAGCTTAATAATAGTTTATTGACATTAATTGTAAGTCGGTCGTATTTTTTTAATATAAGAAAAAGGTATAGTTCTCTCTTGGGATGAAGAGGACTTACCACGGGATGGCATACTCCATCATCCCAATGGCAGAGAATATAAACCCCATCTAGTTCAAGTCGCGGTTCGAGGCGCACTTGTTCTCTGCAGCCGGCAATAGGAGGGCTTCCGTGGGTGTGTAACACGGGTGGTCCAATGAAAATTAGATCCCGGTGTGAATAAAAATTAATACAATTCATACTAAACTTTATACTTCTCTAAGTCTTATTTTTAGCATGTTATATTATTAGAAGTATAATTTTCTCTTTGTTCGCATAGTTGTAACCACATACATGGCAATATTAAAATATATGTTGGTATTTTTGGTTGTGGTGGATTCATTGAAAGATACTAAACTGTATTTGAAAAAATTTGTTTTGTGTTTTTACGATGCATACATCTGATTTAATATATGAATATATTTATGGTAAAATCTGTAAAGAGTGTGATCTAACAAATGTCTTAATAGCATTTTCTAGTGTATGATTAAGTGAACATCTTTAAGGAAACTTGTAGAGTATAAACTGAACTAATGGCACTACTTTTTCAAGGTCAATATTGTCTAGCAAGTCAAATAACAAAGTGTCAGGGTTTTTAGGACGGGCAAGATTTGTAGGTTGGTATGAGACCAAAATCTTGATGGGTAACACACACAATGACACAAAGAAATGAGCAGGTTCAGGACCGGGAAAAGATCGCCGGTAAGACCCTATCCCCTGTGGTGTGGTTGGATTTTGCGTAGGATATCCTCTCGGCAGAAGGAGAACAAGGGGTCTTGGATGTCCTTGTGAGAGTGGGTGTGAGTGTGAGTGTTGGGGTAATGTTTGTCGCCCTCTCCGATGTCACAAGGTGAGCTGTTAGGTTAGCCTTATAAACATGGCATGATGAAGCTACGGTTCTCGGACAAGGCAGATAATCCACTGACGCCACGCTTTGTGGCATTGCCTTGTATACTGGTCCGCTTGGGTCACTTCCTTGGTGTTGTGGCTATCATCAGCAATGTCCAATCGCCCCCTATGTGAGGCGAGCTCTGCCTTTGTTGCCCTTGAGGTGGAGGGGCACACACCTTCGCTTCATGTCTTGTTAAAATCCCCTGGTCACGCTCACTCGTCACTGGAAGGAGGGATGTAATCATTGTGGTTTACGCCACCATTGGGAATCCCGCTGAGGAATGCAACGGCGGAAGCGTACGGGAGGATTCGAAAATCCCTACGCCTTTGTCTTCTCCGTGTCGCCTTGATTCTTGTGAGGGAGGTTCGGCCCGTCTGTGAAGAGGTAAAGACCTACGCCTGCTTTGGTGTACTGTGTTGAGAGTTTGTCACTGTTGTCTATCTGACTGTGTGACCTTTTTTTTTATTGTTTTCCTATGTATCCTGAACTAATCACGTGTCGTGTATTATATAGTGGTATGGCCAGGTAACAAAAGATAAAGAGGATTAAATGCCCAATATGCTATACATGATGGGGATTAATCTCTTAGTGGCGCCGGCTAGTAACTGATTGCGTGGATCACACGTTCGTTGGGAGACCCCAAGAGGAAGGTATGAAGCAGTGTAGCAGCAGTTTCCCTCAGTATGAAACCAAGGTTTAATCGACCAGTAGGAGCAAGAAATCACTTCTGAAGTTTGTTGGTGGCGGAATATGGCACGGCGCAACACCAGGAATCCGCGACTGACGTGGAACCTGCACACAACACAATCAAACTACTTTGCCCCAACGAAACAGTGAGGTTGTCAATCTCACCGGCTTGCTGAAAACAAAGGATTAAACGTATGGTGTGGAAAACAGTAGTAAATTGCAGAGAATGAAAAGGAACAATGTTTGCAGTTGGTTGTATTATCAGTGTAAAAGAATGGACCGGGGTCCACAGTTCACTAGTGGTGTCTCTCCATAAAAGATAACTAACATGCTGGGTGAACAAATTACAGCTGGGCAATTGACAAAATATTGAGCGCATGACAATGCATATATATGACATGATGATTACTATGATATTCATGTGGGCATTACGACAAAATACATAGACCGTTATCCAACAGCGTCTATGACTAATAATCCACCGCCAGGTTGTCATCCGAGTTCCCCGTTGGTATTAAGTTGCAAGCAACGGATAATTGCATTAAGTAATGTGCGTAATGTAAACAAATGCATTAGACCTAACGGCGCACCCTTAAGCTAAGCATCGGTTATTTTATCCCTAGTGGCAACAGCACATCCACAATCTTAGAAGTTATTGTCACTCTCCCAGATTACCGGAGGCATGAACCCACTATCTAGCATAAATACTCACTCTTGGAGTTACAAGCATCTACTTGGCCAAAGCATCTACTAGTAACGGAAAGCATGCAAGATCATAAATAACATATAAGATAGATTGATAATCAACTTGACATAGTATTCAATATTCATCGGATCCCAGCAAACACAACATGTAGCATTACAATAAGATGATCTTGATCATGATAGGCAGCTCACAAGATCTAAACATGATAGCATAAAGTGGAGAGACAACCATCTAGCTACTGCCATGGACCCGTAGTCCAAGGATGAACTACTCACGCATCACTCCGGAGGCAGGCATGGTGATGTAGAGCCCTCCGGTGATGATTCCCCTCTCCGGCAGGGTGCCGGGAAGAGCTTCTGAACCCTCCCGAGCTAGGGTTGACGGCGGCGGCGTCTCTGGAACTTTTCGTGGATAATGGCTCGGGTATTTAGGGTTTTCGCGTCGGGAGGAATAAATAGGCGAAAGGGCGGCGGCTGGAGACCACGTGGGCCCCACACCACCCCACGGCGCGGCAGGGGGGCCGCGCGGCCCCATGGTGTGGCTGCCACGTGGCTCCCCTCCGTCTCTCCTTGGACTCCGTGTACGTGTTGGAAAAATAGGAGGTTCTGTCCAAGTTTCGTCCAATTCCGAGAATATTTCCAGACTAGCTTTTCTGGAATACAAAAACAGCAGAAAACAGGAACTGGCACTGTGGCATCTTGTTAATAGGTTAGTCCCAGAAAATGCATAAAAATGCTATGAAGTGTATATAAAACATGTAACAATTGGTATAATATCAACATGGAACATCAGAAATTATAGATACGTTTGAGACGTATCAAGCATCCCCAAGCTTAGTTCTACTCGTCCTCGAGTAGGTAAAACGATAAAAACAAAATAATTTCTGAGGTGACATGCTACAATCATAATCTTGATCAAATAGTATTGTAAAGCACATGTTATGAATGAAGTGATCCAGGTCAATGGTCTATAGTTTGCTAGCAAGTAGATAATGAGCAAACAACTGAATCATATAAGCAAAAACTTTTCATGAATAGTACTTTCGAGACAAGCATCAAAGAGTTTTGCATAAGAGTTAACTCATAAAGCAATAGATTCTAAGTAAAAGGTATTTAACCAACACAAAGGAAGATTTAAGCTTCAGCAATTGCTTTCAACTTTCAACATATATATCTCATGGATATTTGTCAACACAAAGCAATATAATAAGTGCAATATACAAGCATATAAAAATTGTTGCACCAAAGTTGACACTAGTGTTTGCTTCTAAGATAGAAAGAAGTAGGAAAACTGACTCAACATAAAAGTAAAAGAAAGGCCCTTCGCAGAGGGAAGCAGGGATTAAATCATGTGCTAGAGCTTTTTAAGTTTTTGAAATCATATAGAGAGTAAAAATAAGTTTTGAGAGGTGTTTGTTAATTGTCAACGAATCAGAAAATGGAAAGTACAATATGACCCCTGCCAACCAGACTTTTAAGAGCGGCTCCCATGAAGGACGTTATTTCTACCAGCAAGGCAGATCATCCCTCTTTCTCTTTTGTTTACACATGCAGATATTTCACTGTTTGTCATTGCTTGACTGATAAATCAGGGCAAAAATGTGAAGAGAATTAAGCGGTTAAAGTTGTAATTAATTGGGACTGGGCACCCCATTTGCCAGCTCTTTTTGCAAAATTAATGGATAAGCGGATGTATATGCCGCTAGTCCGGTGGTAAAGTCTGTTTGACAGTTGACATAAAGACATCCACCCCGTCCTCATGAGCTTGGTAAACATTGACACAAAATAGGAGTAATAATGTTTGAATAGTTTAAAGGTAGCACATGAAAAATTTACTTGGAATGGCAAGGAAATACCACATATAGGTAGTTATGGTGGACACAGATGGCATGGATTTTGGCTCAAGGTTTTGGATGCACGAGAAGCATTCCCTCTCAGTACAGAGTTTAGGCTAGCAAGGTTATTTGAAGCAAACACAGGATATCAACCGACACAGCAAGACTTATATGAAAACATATTGCAAGCATTATAAGACTCTACACTGTCTTCCTTGTTAACCAAACCCTTTTACTAGAAAATATCTAGACCTTAGAGATACCAATCATGCAAACCAAATTTCAACGAGCTTTACGGTAGTTCTTCATTAATAGGTTTTAACTACATGATACAAAAGCTTAAACATGAACTACTTGATAACTCAAAACAATTGACAAGTATCAAATTATCCAATACAGTGATCTACAAGAATATGTAAGCTTTTTCCATTATACCATCTACCACATGCAACATTTTCTGTTCCAACCAAACACCAATCAATTTATTTCAACATAAACTCTCCAAACAATTATAAGTGAAGCAAGAGAGTACTTTCTTTAAAAGAACTAACAGCTCTGAATAAGAGATGCATGCAAAACAGGAGCTAAAAGCATAGCAATAGCTAGATAAGAATACTCAACAAGTATAAGTGAAGAATAGGAGTATTCATATGAAAAAGCGGAGCGTGTCTCTCTCCCAATCAAGAATGCTGGGGTCCAATCAAGTTGACCATAAGAAAAATAAAATACTGAAAATAAAAGCACACAGACGCTCCAAGTAAAGCACATATGATGTGAAAGAATTAAAATATAGTTTCACTAGAGATGACCTGATAAGTTGCTGATGAAGAAGGGGATGCCCAAGAGTCTTCTTGAAATATGCTGGGGTGATCCATGGGAGCATCCCCAAGCTTAAGCTCTTCACTCTTCTTGATCACATTATATCATCCTTCTCTCTTGACCCTTGAAAACTTCCGCCACACCAAACTCAAGTAATTCTCATTAGAGGGTTAGTGCACAATCAAAAACTCACATGTTCTATAAGGACACAAACATGACCGTTACTTTTAACATTAACTACTGCCACTGATGTTATGTGAAGCTCTTCACCCTAAAAAAGAATTCCACTCAACACTAGTAAAAGAGAGAATGCGAAAAATAAAAGACAGAATCTGTCTAAACAGAACAGTCCGTAAAGACGAATTTTTTCGAGGCACTTACGTTGCTCAGATCGAAAAACTTTAAACTAACGAAAGATGCGTACATATCTGAGGATCACGCACAAAAATTTGCAGATTTAAATAATTTTTCTGTGATTTTACAGAATAAAACGGTGAACAGCAGAAATCTGTTCCTGCGCAGAAATCCAAATCTAGCATCATCTTCCTATTAGAGGCAATACTTGGCACAACAATGCGATAAAATAAAGATACAAAGGAATTGTTACAGAAGTAAACAACTCCTTGACTCAAAAAGAAAAGAAAAATTGCAGAAATAAAATAATGGGTTGTCTCCCATAAGCGCTTTTCTTTAACGCCTTTCAGCTAGGCGCAGAAAGTAAGAATCAAGTGTTTCCAAAGACATTAAAATCTCCCAACCTTTCGGTGGGGTCATCTTTTTTGATCGGGAAGAAGAACCTCCGATTGATAGGAGCATTAAATTTCATAAACCCATACTTTGCATTGATAAAACCCCCATTACTCTTTAAAAAGGATCTCCCTAAAACAATATGGTTGGGAGATTTTGCAAGGATCATGAAATTCACAGGGATGGTCTTATTTTGAACAGTGACCATAATATCATTAATAATCCCTATGCTTCTTGTGATTGTTCCATCAGCATGAAAATGAAAAACAGGGTAATCAACCATATTATCAAATTTTAATAGATCATAAACCATTTTAGGCATGATGGACATTGTTGAACCAAGGTCACAGTAGGCACGAAACTTTTCATTACCAATATTAATCTCAATGAATGGTTCCCAATCATTTTTTAGCTCAACTAAAGGTTGTTCTTTAAGATTATGGCTCAGAGTTAAATTATCAATTGACTTTTCTATTTTATCTAGCTTAGTGAATATCCCAGTTTCGTCCACCATTGGGAAAATTGACAAACCACTCAAAATATTATGAGCTTTCATTGTATCAAACTCAGAAAAGGTTTCCCCTACCATGGTATCTAGAGCATGTTGATAAACAGAAAATAAACCATAGTAGAAATTTTTTATAAGAACTCTCAAATCCATCTTATGTTGCACCTTCTTGTGCAATTCCAAAATTCTCTCCCAGGCATTCCTAAAGGATTCCCCACTTTTTTGTCTAAAGGTAATAATTTCTCCCACAGGTGGCACTACGGAAAAAGGAGCAGAGCTAGACATGATAACAAGACTGAAAAATAACAATTCGAAAATAAAAGTAACTAATTTTTTTGTGTTTTTGATAAATAAAGCAAACAAGACTAATAAAAATAAACTAAGCAAGACAATAACAAAGTAAAGAGATTGGAAGCGTGAAACTCCCCTTGCAGAAATCCTCTTGCTCCCCGGCAACGGCGCCAGAAAAAGAGCTTGATTGCGTGGATCACACGTTCGTTGGGAGACCCCAAGAGGAAGGTATGAAGCAGTGTAGCAGCAGTTTCCCTCAGTATGAAACCAAGGTTTAATCGACCAGTAGGAGCAAGAAATCACTTCTGAAGGTTGTTGGTGGCGGAATATGGCACGGCGCAACACCAGAGAATCCGACCGACGTGGAACCTGCACACAACACAATCAAACTACTTTGCCCCAACGAAACAGTGAGGTTGTCAATCTCACCGGCTTGCTGAAAACAAAGGATTAAACGTATGGTGTGGAAAACAGTAGTAAATTGCAGAGAATGAAAAGGAACAATGTTTGCAGTTGGTTGTATTATCAGTGTAAAAGAATGGACCGGGTCCACAGTTCACTAGTGGTGTCTCTCCATAAAAGATAACTAACATGCTGGGTGAACAAATTACAGCTGGCAATTGACAAAATATTGAGCGCATGACAATGCATATATATGACATGATGATTACTATGATATTCATGTGGGCATTACGACAAAATACATAGACCGTTATCCAACAGCGTCTATGACTAATAATCCACCGCCAGGTTGTCATCCGAGTTCCCCGTTGGTATTAAGTTGCAAGCAACGGATAATCGCATTAAGTAATGTGCGTAATGTAAACAAATGCATTAGACCTAACGGCGCACCCTTAAGCTAAGCATCGGTTATTTTATCCCTAGTGGCAACAGCACATCCACAATCTTAGAAGTTATTGTCACTCTCCCAGATTACCGGAGGCATGAACCCACTATCTAGCATAAATACTCACTCTTGGAGTTACAAGCATCTACTTGGCCAAAGCATCTACTAGTAACGGAAAGCATGCAAGATCATAAATAACATATAAGATAGATTGATAATCAACTTGACATAGTATTCAATATTCATCGGATCCCAGCAAACACAACATGTAGCATTACAATAAGATGATCTTGATCATGATAGGCAGCTCACAAGATCTAAACATGATAGCATAAAGTGGAGAGACAACCATCTAGCTACTGCCATGGACCCGTAGTCAAGGATGAACTACTCACGCATCACTCCGGAGGCAGGCATGGTGATGTAGAGCCCTCCGGTGATGATTCCCCTCTCGGCAGGGTGCCGGGAAGAGCTTCTGAACCCTCCCGAGCTAGGGTTGACGGCGGCGGCGTCTCTGGAACTTTTCGTGGATAATGGCTCAGGTATTTAGGGTTTTTGCGTCGGGAGGAATAAATAGGCGAAAGGGCGGCGGCTGGAGACGCACGTGGGCCCCACACCACCCCACGGCGCGGCAGGGGGGCCCGCGCGGCCCCATGGTGTGGCTGCCTCGTGGCTCCCCTCCGTCTCTCCTTGGACTCCGTGTACATGTTGGAAAAATAGGAGGTTCTGTCCAAGTTTCGTCCAATTCCGAGAATATTTCTAGACTAGCTTTTCTGGAATACAAAAACAGCAGAAAACAGGACCTGGCACTGTGGCATCTTGTTAATAGGTTAGTCCCAGAAAATGCATAAAAATGCTATGAAGTGTATATAAAACATGTAACAATTGGTATAATATCAACATGGAACATCAGAAATTATAGATATGTTTGAGACGTATCAGTAACACTTGTTTTGATAAAGTGTAACGCCCGTCTCTCGTTGGGTGAAAAATGGTATTCCCCTCCCGCTCATTATTGAAATGGTTGCCTTACCGTTTTTGTTTTCGATAGCCTTGTTTATTCCACGTAATGACCACTAGATTTTCTTGTTTTACTTGAAAGGTTAGGATGGAAGACAAATCTTTCGTTGATACATCTCTAAAAATGTGGCAAATGTGTACTTGACAGAGTGTCAAATGCCCGTTGTTTCACATCTTCGCACTATATATCCCCTATGTAATTGGTGCAACTCAAAAACCCAAGAAGAGAACCAGCGACGCTCTTACATTTTAGCCTTGTTTATTCCACGTAATGATCACTAGATTTTCTTGTTTTACTTGAAAGGTTAGGATGGAAGACAAATCTTTCGTTGATACATCTCTAAAAATGTGGCAAATGTGTACTTGACAGAGTGTCAAATGCCCGTTGTTTCACATCTTCGCACTATATATCCCCTATGTAATTGGTGCAACTCAAAAACCCAAGAAGAGAACCAGCGACGCTCTTACATTTTAGGGTTTGAAATCCAAATCCGATATATGCATTGAGAGTGAGAGGAATACGACATGTTGCACAACAATCTCAAGAGAAACAAATGGCATGTCATCCCGTAGTTATGACACCAAATGATATCACTTGTAAGTTTCTCGCTTAGCATTTTACTATTTATTCCGTTGACCTTGTAGCCTTTTGATTATAGGGCTAGCCGAAGTCGAAAATGCCCAGGAGAACCTGGAGACGCCCCTCCCCTATATCCCACCATCCCCTTCCTAACTAGCCAACGCTCCTGATTGCTTCGCCCACCGTATGCCCATCCTCTATATTGTATTTTTTTCTATATTAGATCCGTATTTCCATGGTATAAAAGCCTAGGTCCCACACAGGTCATTGAATGACATTGACTTTAACCTAACGGAGATTATATGTCATCCCTTATCCATCTAGATTAATTAATTCACACTTAACGATTACAAAAACTAAACAAAATATAACACTACAAATTTAGTTGGCTCTTTTATACTTTTAACTTGCCACCTATGGTTAATCTTTGGAATGAATTTTTTACAACTGTCACGAAAACTAAACAAAATATAACACTACATATTTAGTTGGCTCTTTTATAATTTTAACTTGCCACCTATGGTCAATCTTTTAAATGAATTTTGTTACACTCATGTAAACTTGACATTCAGCAATAAAATGTCGCAGTAATTACAAATATGAAATTTGCTACCATATTACAAGATTAAAAAACAAAAATATGTGTGACTATTCAATTGGCTCGTTTATATTATTTTCACTTGCGGCACACGTAAATCTTTCAAATGATTTTTTCACACCCGTGTTGACTCGACACCGACAAGGCCATATCTTAGTAATAATAAATATGATTTTTTTAACCATATTACAAGATAAAAAATAAAACATGTGAGGATATTCAATGACTCTTATTTATTTTTTTAACTTGCCACGTATGATAAATTTTTCAAATGATTTTTTTTACGCCCATGTGAACTCAAAATCCGTCAACACCATACCATAGTAATTAAAAATATGAATTTTTTCTACCATATCATAAGATATAAAATCAAAACATGTGTGACTATTCAATTGGATCTTTTACACTCTTTCACTTGCCACATATGGTAAATCTTTTGAATATTTTTTTACACCCATATAAACTCGGCATTCGACAATGACATATAGAGTACTAATTATTTACAAATATGATAAGATAAAAACCAAAACATGTGTAAGTATTCAATTGGCTCTTTCATATTTTTTTCACTTGTCACATATGTTAAATTGTTTTTACACCCATGTAAACTCAACATTCGGCAATGCCATGTCGTAGTAATTACAAATATGAGTTTTTATATGATATTACAAGTTTTCTTTTTTGCTAAATACCGTTCATAAAAATTACAAATATAAGTTTTTCTGTTTTCTATAATTGACCATGTTTTACTTAAATATATCTGTTATCTTTTTTACTTCATGGTAAAGGAAATTGACATATGCATCAATCTTTTTCTACTAGCCGCATGAAGAAGAAAAAACGGGCATTTTACCATTAGAGGAGAGAAAAAGTTCAACATAACTTTCAATTAATTAGTACTAACTAATGGAGGAGAGAGAATGCGCATGCATGCTTACCCAGAGAGAAAGCAGCTTTATAGTAGTTGCTATCCTGGATCAATTTTTTTAAAGCCATGCATGGTCTAGAAAGGACCAGAAAGTCAAGAATGACTTAAATGCTATTTATTTTCCAGCATTTATTTTTCAACTATTAACTCCGCATCTGGCCCACGCGACTGGTATTTTCTCACGTATAAACATGTATAATAATTAATAATGTCATTATTACTACTTTGATTCCGAATCACGACCTGGTTCCCGGCCCTTGGATTGCATCCGCGCGCGTTGCCAAGAGCCAAAAGTCCGGGTCATAGCCGAAGTCCTCTTTTATAGATTACGCGGGGAGAATTTCAGCACTGCTTGTTGCATTCCCAAATTGACATGGCATGAATTAATGCAAACATATAATAACATATGTGTGACACACATGGCTTACTAAGGCCTTATTTACTTGTAGCGTATTTTAGATGATAGGAGGGGATTATCCCTGATCCCCAAAAATCTCCACTAGTCTGTTTACTTCTAATGTATTTTAGGGGATTAGAGGGGATAATCCCTAGATATCCCCCACCAATCATCTCATTTTTGCTTAAAACAAAAACTCTAGTCCATGCTAGTGTATTGTAGGGGAAGAGTGTAGTGACCCAGCACACCACTGCATGTTGTAGTGTACAAGTCGTTGATGTAACACGTATGGAAGGACCTCTCCGCAAATATTACATCCTTCAGAGTAGTACAACAGAAAGATAGCCGGTCCAAGGTAACACTATAGGATTACAACACGATTCAATACAAAATCTCGAGAACCTCCTTTATATAGAAGCAAGTCTCGTGCAAATAAAGTACAAGAAGATCCAAATCGTATCACTAAGCTGAATATCAGCTCTAACTCTAATTCCTAATCCACTATTGCTATTGTCATAGCCCTAATCTATTCCATCTGGAATATCTTTATCCAGGGTTGTACTCCTCCTTCCAATAGGCATTGTCTTCTCCAAGGGCAATATTGTCGTCATCTACACCATTGGCAATGTTGTCATCGTTCCTCCATTGTCACTGTTGTCATCGTTTTTTTGTTGATGAAGTAACAGTTCTCTCCTTCAAGGTTCACCAGGTAGACTTGATTCCTTGTTGAAGACCTCCTCCACGTCGTGATGGATAGCTGTCAACTACTTTCTGGCTCCACAAATCTAAGCAGGGGGTCAATGGGAAAAGGGTAAGCAACACGAGCGTTACTTAGCAAGTTCAATATAATAGGAAAGAGTTTTGGTTTTGAATGCACTAGCTACTGCCATGACCAACGGTCGTAGGCATAATGCAAGTTTTGTAAAACATTTTTAGGAAAAGGTCTATTTTATTTTATAAAACTATGCCCCCAATCTCCACGGGTCTTTAGTCATCACTTGGGATGCCTTCCCCGCAGCGTTCTGTAGTCCCCTCCTGGAACAAGGATGTGACAGTCACAATTTCTTTGTTTAACTCTGCAGAGCTGTACCACTTTACCCAACAACAGCCTGGCTCTTTATGCTCTCTCAGCACACCATGTGTGCTATAGACAGAACTCAGGGCAACAAGTCATGTGGAGTCGCTTCCCCGCACAACGCATATCCGCCCATTTGTGACGAGGCTGGTAACTAAGACCACTGGCCCATCACCTCTCCCGAGCTTCTATTCCAGTCACCCCGTCAGGTGGGAAGGTCACGCGCTTCCACGTAGTTGGCCGCCGTAACGGACGCAACCAGGTAATAGCCTGCCGAGGATATGTGAACGAGGGAAGAAACCTCTGACTAACCCATCCATAGTGAATCTGTTGGCTGATGCTTCAATACGGCGCAAGGATCACTAGGCCATGGGTTATTAATCCTAGGTATATACTTTCCCGTACAATGGAACCTCCACCACAACATCATACCGTGGTTCCATTGCCAGCCAACAATAATATATATAGCAATTCACATCATTCAAAAATAGGTTTTTCTTTTTATGCAGATGATAAAATATAGTATTTTATAAATACTTTGATAAAAATATTTCAATGGACATGCAAGAATGAACTTGCCTGTGGTAGAAATGGCCGTTCAACTCTTCGGGGTTCTAGGGTTTGCGGTAAAACCCCGAGTTCTGAAAATAGCAAGGTAATCCTGATAAGGACTACTGAAAATTCTAGCAGCATGCTATTACGCATAGTCATGAGATGCATCGTCACCCCAAAATTCTCAAATTGTGGATTTTAAGACTTTTCGAGTGTTTGTGAGTTTTTATTTAAAGAGTTTGACAACAATTCTCATGAGGAATAAATGTAAAGTGATTAAATTTGAATAGTTCAATATAATTTCCCATATTATTTTCTTTTAAGAAAATAGTTTTGAAAAAGAATTTCAAGTCATTTCCACTTAAGGATTTTTGAATATTCATTCACAAAATGTTTTTCAAAACTTCAAATAAAACTTACATAAATATTCCTCATATTTTGTAGAGTTTGTTGCATATTTTTAGTTGGTTTTTTTGGCCTTTGATTTGGTGTGAAAATTCATTTAAGTTTGAATATTTACGATTTGTTAAATTACCAAAATGCCTTGGACCCAACCCATTAGCCTTGGATCAAGGTCTGGCTCGGTCGGTCAACACCGACCAGACCACCCACTCTCTCACTCGACCTCACCTCTCTCTCGATCCCCTTCTCTCCCTGGTGGTGCCTGGTTGACGAGAGAGTATTTGAGGATGATGATGATGGTGATGATGAGTACTTCCCCGGCAACGGCGCCAGAAAACAGCTTGATGGCTACGTGTTGGTGAACCCCAAGAGGAAGGTTATGATGTAGACAGCAGTAAGTTTTCCCTTGAGAAATCTACCCAAGGTTATCAATCCAGTAGGACTTGACGATCTATCGGAAGGTTGTTGATGTTGACTCCCCCTGGCGCTAGGGAGGTTGCACCAACGTGGAATCTGCACAGACACAAACCAGAACTTTGCCCAACACGAAACAGAGAGGTTGTCAATCTCTCCGGTCTTGCAGAAACAAAGAGTTAAACGTATGGTGTGGAAAACAGCAGGAAAAACAGCAAGTAACAGGAAACAGATGATTGCAGCAGGTTGTGTAAACAGTATGAGGAAATTGGACCAGGGTCCACAGTTCACTAGTGGTGTCTCTCTCAGAACAGATAACTAGCATGTTGGGTAAACAAATTACAGCTGGGCAATTGACAAATAGAGAGGGCATAACAATGCAATACATGCCAAGATGTCTACTATGAAATCTAGTTGGGCATTACAACAAAGTACATAGACCGTTATTCCAACCGTATCTATGCCTAAATAATCCACCTTCAAGGCATCATCCGCATCCCATTCAGTATTAAGTTGCTAACAACAGATTATTGCATGAAGTAAAGTGTGTAATGTAATCAATACAAGTGCCCTTGGACACTGCACCAATGTTTTATCCCTAGTAGCAACAGCACATCTACCATCTTAGACCTTTCTGTCACTGATCCAGATATCTAGAGACTGAACCCACTATCGAGCATAAATACCCCCTCTTGGAGTCACAAGCATCTACTTGGCCAAAGCATCTACTAGCAACGGAGAGCATGCAAGATCAAGAGCACATAGATAAACAACTTGAATAAACATGGTATCAATATTCATCGGATCCCAACAAACACAACATCTAGCATTACAATAAGATGATCTTGATCATGTTAGGCAGCTCACAAGATCTAAACATGGAGGCACAAGGTAGAGAGACAACCATCTAGCTACTGCTATGGACCCGTAGTCCAGGGGTGGACTACTCACGCATCACTCCGGAGGCAGGCATGGTGGTGTAGAGCCCTCCGGTGATGATCTCCCCTCCGGCAGGGTGCCGGGAAGAGCTTCAGAACTCCTCCGATCTGAGATTGACGATGACGGCCGCGACGGAACTTTTCGTGGAATATGATCGACCGTAATAGGGTTTTCGCGTCGCGGAGAATATATAGGCGAAGAGGCGGCGTCGGTGGCCGAGGGGGGCCACCACGCCATAGGGGGGCGTGGGCCCACCCTGGGCCGTGCCCTAGTGTGGCGTGGCCCCCTGGTGGGTCTGCTCCGACTCCCCTTTGGACTCCGTGATCTCCTCGTGATATTATTGACGATGTCTTTTGTTTCGTCCAATTCCGAGAATATTTCCTTAATAGATTTTCTGAAACCAAAAACAGCAGAAAACAGGGAACTGGCACTGTGGCATCTTGTTAATAGGTTAGTCCCAGAAAATGCATAAAAATGATATAACGTATAACCAAAACATGTAGCAATTGATATAATATCAGCATGGAACATCAAAAATTATAGATACGTTTGAGACGTATCAAGCATCCCCAAGCTTAGTTCCTGCTCGTCCTCGAGTAGGTAAACGATAAAAACAGATAATTTTTGAAGTGACATGCTACCAACACAATCTTTGATCAAATAATGCACATGATCTGAATGAAGTGATCCAAGCCAATGGTCTATAGTTTGCAAGCAAGTAAATAAAGAGTAAACATAAGTGATCACACAAGTGCAAACTTTCATGAATAATACTATAAAACATTTAGAGATATAATAGTCTAACATAATAGTTAGTTCACAGCAGCAATAACTTTCAACATGAAAGTGTTTGTATTAACACAAAGGAAGATAATAGCTTCAGCATTTGCTTCAACTTTCAACATGTATATCATATAGATAATGTCAATGCAAAGAATATGATCAACCAAACACAAAGTTATGTAAAAACTGTTATACTGGAGTTGACAATGATGTTTGCTTAAGTAGACAGAAAGAAGTGGGAAAACTGACTCAACATAAAAGTAAAAGAAAGGCCCTTCGCAGAGGGAAGCAGGGATTAACATCATGTGCTAGAGCTGTAGTTCCCGAAGGCATATAGAGAGCATAAAATATTGTTTTGTAAGGTAATGGTGTATACAGGTGTCAACAAATCAAATAGCAGGTACTTGTCATTTTCCATGGCTAACTAACTTTTAGAGCGGTTCCGAGAGTTTTTAGGACTGCACTTGTAACAAGCACTTATTGGTGACACTCCTCCCAACCATTTACTTTCCACAAACCATGGCTAACCGAATCCTCGGGTGCCCACCAACATTCACCATGGAGGAGTGTCTATTTATTTATTTATAGGGTGGACTAACCAGCTCTTTAATGCAAAATAAAAGGTGGAGAAGCAGATGAAGCTGCCAATCCTTGTAAATTAATTAGCATGGAAGATGACAAATCTCACTACTACGTCCTTATGAGCTTTTCAAGTAGTGACACAAAAAGGAAATGTAACAGTTTTGAGTAGTTAGTAGATAGCACATGAAGAAATTTACTTGGAATGGTGAAAACACCACATAATAGGTAGGTATGGTGGACACAGGTGGCATGGATTTGGCTCAAGGTTTTGGATGTACAAGAAGCATTCCCTCTTAGTACAGAGTTTAGGCTAGCAAGGTTATTATAAGCAAACATCATTATCAACTGGAATAGCAAGAGTGTACATAAAACACAAGGTTTGACGAACCATAGACTCCAACTGTCTTCCTTGTTAACACATAGCCTTCATCCAAAAATTATCTAGACTACTATGGACTTCCAATTATGCAACAGATTATTATAGCAGAAAATCCTTATAGTAGTTCTTCATTAATAGCCATTACTTACATGATGCACAAGCTTAAACATTAATTACTTGACAGCTCAAAACAATTGGCAAGCATCAAATTACTCAAGACAACGATCTAAAAAGATTCATGTAAGCATTTTATACCACTACCACATGCATAGCATTTTTCTGGTCCAACCAAACACCAATCAACTTATTTGACAACTCTCCAAACAGATATAAGTGAAGCAAGAGAGTACTTTCTTCAAAAGAAACTGAAAGCTCTAACAAGAGATACATGAAAAACTGAGAGCTAACAGCAATAACAGCAACTAGACAGGAATACTCAACAAGTATAAGTGAAGCACAAGAGTATTCTAATGAAAAAGTGGAGCGTGTCTCTCTCCCAATCATGAATACTAGGATCCAACAAGTATAGCACAGCAAACAAAACAAAACAAACTGAAAACAAAAACACGCTGACGCTCCAAGGAAGAGTACACTAGTATGAAGCAATAAAAATATAGCACCATTAAGATGACCTGATAATTTGTATATGAAGAAGGGGATGCCTTGGGGATGAGGCATCCCCAAGCTTAGATGCTTGAGTCTTCTTGAAATATGCTGGGGAGGTAAGCCTCCCCAAGCTTAAGCTCTTCACTCTTCTTGATCATGTAGTATCATTCTCCTCTATCAACACTTGAAAACTTCCTTCACACCAAAACTTAACAGCGTTTCTCGTTAGCAGGTTAGTGCACTAAAAGATAATACTTCAAAGTTCTAGCAAAGACAAACTTCACAAGCCAACTATTTTAAACATTAGCCACTGTTACTAGGCTCAAGTGGGCACTTTTACACGAAAAGAAACCACTTAAAAACTTGTAAAATAGAGAATGCAAAATAAAAGACAGAATCTGTCAAACCAGAACAATCTGTAATGACGAATTTTTTCGAGACACTTACGATGCTCAGATGAAGAACTTTTGAAATAATGAAAGTTGCGTAACATCATCAGGAACATGCACAAAAAGTTTCAGCATTTTTCGATTTTTTTGATTTTCTACTGAATTAAACGGTGACGAACAGCAATCTGTCCAATGCAGTCCCGAAAATAAATACCAACTTTGCATTAGTAACTCTCCTTGGCACAACAAAACAGCAAATAAAAGATTCAAAGGAGTTGCTACAGAGGTAAACAAACATCCTTGACTCAAGAAAACAAAAATAAAACAGCAAATAAAAACATGGGTTATCTCCCAGAAGTGCTTTTCTTTAATGCCTTTGAGCTAGGCATGAAGAGATGCATCAAGTAGCATATATAAAACATGTTTAAATCTAACACTCTTCCTATGCATAGGAGCCTTGTAAGAAAACAAGTAAATGAAGCACAAAGTGACTAGCATAGGAAGACAAAACAAGTGCAACTTCAAAATTTTCAACATAAAGAGAGGAGACTTAATATTATTGTGATATATAAAACTATGTCTCCCTCTCACATAATGACCAGTAGGTTTTAAAGAAACCATCATATAAAAGCAACACAAGAGAAAGCTCAAAACTTTCATCACAAAGAGAGGAAATCTAATAACATGAAGATTTCTATAACCATATTTTCCTCTCTCAAAATAATTTTCAGTAGCATCATGAATAGACTCAACAATATAGCTATCACATGAAGCATGCTTTTCATGATCTTCAAACACATAATTTTTATTAAGCTCAAAAACAGTGGAGTCATTAAACTCACTTTTGACAATAGTAGCAAGATTAATATCATCAGGCAATATAAGACCATCATCAAGAGAATTATCATAAATAACATTAGGGAGCACATTTTTACTTTCTGCAATTTCCTCTTTTACTGAGTCAAGGAGGATGTTTACTTCAAATTTATCAAAAGGAGATATTTCAATAGAATCATGACATTCAAAAGTATAGCATTCTTCCTCCTCCAAGCTTGGGGGACTAAAAATATCATTTTTATCAAAACCAGCTTCCCCAAGCTTAGAGCTTTCCATGGCATTAGCAATAATGGTGTTCAAAGAATGTATGCTAATAACATTGCTACTATCGTGATTGTTATGCAAATAAAGTTCCATAGGCTTTTTAATTTTCTCTTCAAACACCTCATGTCCCAACTCAAGATAAATTTCATAAAGCTCTCTCATGTTGTTTTCAGCCATAGGACTAGTTTCAAGGAAAGTAACTAGTGATAGCAAGTAAAGAGCTAGACATAATAACTCAGCAAGAAACAAAACCGAAAATAAACTAAATGCAAGTAACTAATTTTTTTGTATTTTTGAATATTGAAAGCAAACAAGATAAAATAAAATAAACTAAGCAAGACAAAAACAAAGTAAAGAGATTGGAACTGAGAGACTCCCCTTTCCAATAGCCTCCAAGTCCCCGGCAACGGCGCCAGAAAATAGCTGGTGCCTGGTTGACGGGAGAGTATTTGAGGATGATGATGATGGTGATGATGAGTACTTCCCCGGCAACGGCGCCAGAAAACAGCTTGATGGCTACGTGTTGGTGAACCCCAAGAGGAAGGTTATGATGTAGACAGCAGTAAGTTTTCCCTTGAGAAATCTACCCAAGGTTATCAATCCAGTAGGACTTGACGATCTATCGGAAGGTTGTTGATGTTGACTCCCCCTGGCGCTAGGGAGGTTGCACCAACGTGGAATCTGCACAGACACAAACCAGAACTTTGCCCAACACGAAACAGAGAGGTTGTCAATCTCTCCGGTCTTGCAGAAACAAAGAGTTAACGTATGGTGTGGAAAACAGCAGGAAAAACAGCAAGTAACAGGAAACAGATGATTGCAGCAGGTTGTGTAAACAGTATGAGGAAATTGGACCAGGGTCCACAGTTCACTAGTGGTGTCTCTCTCAGAACAGATAACTAGCATGTTGGGTAAACAAATTACAGCTGGGCAATTGACAAATAGAGAGGGCATAACAATGCAATACATGCCAAGATGTCTACTATGAAATCTAGTTGGGCATTACAACAAAGTACATAGACCGTTATTCCAACCGCATCTATGCCTAAATAATCCACCTTCAAGGCAGCATCCGCATCCCATTCAGTATTAAGTTGCTAACAACAGATTATTGCATGAAGTAAAGTGTGTAATGTAATCAATACAAGTGCCCTTGGACACTGCACCAATGTTTATCCCTAGTAGCAACAGCACATCTACCATCTTAGACCTTTCTGTCACTGATCCAGATATCTAGAGACTGAACCCACTATCGAGCATAAATACCCCCTCTTGGAGTCACAAGCATCTACTTGGCCAAAGCATCTACTAGCAACGGAGAGCATGCAAGATCAAGAGCACATAGATAAACAACTTGAATAAACATGGTATCAATATTCATCGGATCCCAGCAAACACAACATCTAGCATTACAATAAGATGATCTTGATCATGTTAGGCAGCTCACAAGATCTAAACATGGAGGCACAAGGTAGAGAGACAACCATCTAGCTACTGCTATGGACCCGTAGTCCAGGGGTGGACTACTCACGCATCACTCCGGAGGCAGGTGGTGGCTCTAGGTTAATAGTGCCAGAAACAATGCTTGTACGTCACACGTCAGTTGGGAACCCCAAGAGGAAGGTATGATGAGTGCAGCAGTAAGTTTTCCCTCAGTATGAAACCAAGGTTTAATCGACCAGTAGGAAAACGAGGTTTGCTTCGAAGGTGTTGGTGAAGGAGTGTAGTGCGGCGCAACACCAGGGATTCCGGTGCCAACGTGGAACCTGCACAACACAATCAAATTACTTTGCCCCAACTTAACAGTGAGGTTGTCAATCTCACCGGCTTGCTGAAAACAAAGGGTTAAACGTATCGAATGGAAAATGATGTTTGTTTGCATAAAACAGTAGAGAACAATGATTGCAGTAGATTGTATTTCAGATGTAAAAGAATGGACCGGGGTCCACAGTTCACTAGTGGTGTCTCTCCAATAAGATAACTAACATGCTGGGTAAACAAATTACAGCTGGGCAATTGACAATTGATAAGTGCATATAACATGCATGTGTGAGCTGTGGTGTCTACTATGAGATTCATTTGGGCATTACGACAAAGTACATAGACCGCTATCCAGCATGCATCTATGCCTAAATAGTCCACTTTCCGGTTAACATCCGTACCCCTTCCAGTATTAAGTTGCAAGCAACAGACAATTGCATTAAGTAATGTGCGTAATGTAAACAATACATTCATCCTTGAATAAAGCATTGCTGTTTTACCCCTAGTGGCAACAACACATCTACAACCTTAGAACTTGCTGTCACTATCCCAGGTTAAATAGAGGTTGAACCCAACTATCATGCATAAATACCCCCTCTTGGAGTTACAAGTATTCACTTGGCCAAGGCTTCAACAAGTAACGGAGAGCATGCAAGATCACAAATGACATAGACATGATAATATAATATTCAGCTCCACATAGGTATCAATATAAGTCAGATCCCAGCAAACACAACATGTAGCATTACAATAAGATGATCTTGATCATGATAGGCAGCTCACAAGATCTAAACATGATGGCACAAGTGGAGAAGACAACCATCTAGCTACTGCTATGGACCCATAGTCCAAGGATGAACTACTCACGCATCACTCCGGAGGCGGGCATGGCGATGTAGAGCCCTCCGGTGATGATTCCCCTCTCCGGCAGGGTGCCGGGAAGAGCTTCAGAACCCCCCGAGTTAGGGTTGACGACGGCGGCGGCAGCGAATATGTTCTGGATGAAAGGCTCGGTGTTTTAGGGTTTTCACGTCTCGGGGAATAAATAGGCGAAGGGGCGATGTCGGCGGACCCCCGAGGGGCCCAAACCACCAGGCGGGCGGGGGCCCACCGCGCCTGGTGTGTTTGGCCACCTCGTGGCTCTTCGTCTCTCCTTCGGACTCCGTGTACGTGCTGGAAAAATAGGGACTGGCCTTTTGTTTCGTGCAATTCCGAGAATATTTCCAGAAGTAACTTTCTGAAACCAAAAACAGCAGAAAACAGGGAACTGGCACTGTGGCATCTTGTTAATAGGTTAGTCCCAGAAAATGCATAAAAGTGATACGAAGTGTATATAAAACATGTAGCAAATGGTATAATATAAGCATGGAACAGCAGAAATTATGGATACGTTGGAGACGTATCAAGCATCCCCAAGCTTAGTTCTACTCGTCCTCGAGTAGGTAAAACGATAACAACAAATAATTTCTGAGGAGACATGCTTTCACACAATCTTGATCAATATATTGCAAGGCTCATGTCATGAATGAAGTGACTCAAAGCAATGATCTATAGTTTGCTAACAAATAGATAAAGAGTAAACAATGAATCATATAAGCAAAAACTTTTCATGAATAGTACTTTCAAGACAAGCATCAAAAAGTTTTGCATAAGAGGTAACTCATAAAGCAATAGATTCAAAGTAAAAGGCATTGAAGCAACACAAAGGATGATTAAGTTTCAGCATTGCTTTCAACTTGTAACATGTATATCTCATGGATAGTTGTCAACATAAAGCAATATAACAAGTGCAATAAGTAAATATGTAAGAATCAATGCACACAAAGTTGACACAAGTGTTTGCTTCTAAGATAGAAAGGAGTAGGTAAACTGACTCAACATAAAGTAAAAGATAGGCCCTTCGCAGAGGGAAGCAGGGATTAAATCATGTGCTAGAGCTTTTTAAGTTTTCGAAAGCATATAGAGAGCACAAAATAAGTATTTGAGAGGTGTTTGTTGTTGTCAACGAATGGTAGTGGGCACTCTAACCCCCTTGTCAACCAGACTTTCAAGAGCGGCTCCCATGAAGGACGTTATCTCTACCAGCAAGGTAGATCATCCCTCTTCTCTTTTGTTTACACATGTATTTTAGTTTCTTTATAGATGACACTCCTCCCAACCTTTTGCTTACACAAGCCATGGCTAACCGAATCCTCGGGTGCCTTCCAACATTCACATACCATGGAGGAGTGTCTATTGCAAAATTAAGTTGCTTACTGATAAATCAGGGCAAAACATGTGAAGAGAATTATTAATGAAAGTTGTAATTAATTGGGGCTGGGCACCCCGTTGCCAGCTCTTTTTGCAAATTATTGGATAAGCGGATGTATATGCCACTAGTCCAGGTGAAAGTCTGTCAGAAGTAAATGACAAGATTGAAAGATAAAACACCACATACTTCCTCATGAGCTATAAAACATTGACACAAATAAGGAGTAATAAAGTTTTGAATAGTTTAAAGGTAGCACATGAAATATTTACTTGGAATGGCAGGAAATACCACATAGTAGGTAGGTATGGTGGACACAAATGGCATGGGTTTTGGCTCAAGTTTTGGATGCACGAGAAGCATTCCCTCTCAGTACAGAGTTTAGGCTAGCAAGGTTGTTTGAAGCAAACACAAGTATAAACCGGTACAGCAAGAATCACATAAAAACATATTGCAAGTATTATAAGACTCTACACTGTCTTCCTTGTTGCTCAAACATTTTACCAGAAAATATCTAGACCTTAGAGAGAACAAATATGCATCCCAAGTCTCAACAAGCTCTACGGTAGTTCTCCACTACTAGGCTTTAACTACATGATGCAAGAGCTTAAACATGATCTACTTGAGAGCTCAAAACAATTGCAAAGCATCAAATCAAAACAAGACAATGATCTACAAGAATGCATATGTCTTTTCCAATACCAACTACTACATGTAGCATTTTCTTTCTTCCAAACAAACACCAATAATTTATTTAAACATAAACTCTCCAAATGATAATATAATGCAGCAAGAGAGTATTTATAAACAAGTGCTAACAGCTCGAAGAGATGCATGAAAAACAGGAGCTAAAAGCACTGCAGTAGCTAGTTAAGAATACTCAACAAATATAAGTGAAGAACATGAGTATTCACATGAAAAAGCGGAGCGTGTCTCTCTCCCACACAAGGATTGCTAGGATCCGAATTTATTCAAACAAAAAAAAAAAAAAACACACAGACGCTCCAAGTAAAGCGCATAAGATGTGAAAGAATTAAAATATAGTTTCACTAGAGATGACCTGATAAGTTTGTTGATGAAGAAGGGGATGCCTTGGGCATCCCCAAGCTTAGACGCTTGAGTCTCTCTGAATATGGTTGGGATGAACCACGGGGGCATCCCCAAGCTTAGGCTTTTCACTCTTCTTGATCACATAATATCACCCTTCTCGCTTGATCCTTGAAAACTTCCTTCACACCAAACTCAAGACAGTTCTCATTAGAGGGTTAGTGCATAATCAAAAATTCTCATATTCTGTAATGATACAATCAATCCCAAAGCTTCTGGACATTAGCTACAGCCACCAATGCTTTGTGGAGCAAAGAAATCCACACAAACACAGTAAAAGAGCGAATGCAAAACAAAAGGCAGAATCTGTCAAAAACAGAACAGTCTGGAATGACGAATTTTTTCGAGGCACTTAAGTTGCTCAGATGGATCTGGCCTAAAATAATGAAAGTTGCGTACATATCTCAGGAATATGCGTGATTTTTCTCAGAATTTTTTGAATTTTCTACAGGGAGATAAGCTCAAATCCGTGACAGCTAAAAATCTGTCACTGCGCAGAAATCCAAATCTTGCATCAACTTTCAATATAGAACTTTACTTGGCACAACATTGCGATAAAATAAAGATACAAAGGAGTTGCTACAGAAGTAACAAAACTCCTTGACTCAAAGAAAACAAAAATAACAGCAAATAAAAACGATGGGTTGTCTCCCATAAGCGCTTTTCTTTAACGCCTTTCAGCTAGGCGCAGAAAGTGAAAATCAAGTGTTGTCAAGTGGCAAATCATTCAAATCATCAAAAGCTTCTTCCAACACACAGCTTGTAACAATGGGTATCTTAGATGTTCCTGGAGGTGTTTCATTACCTTTAACCGTACTAAAAGTTTTATCAATTTTAAGCTCATAATGAGTCTTTGGTTTTGGCACTTTAGGAACATACATAAACTTTTGCTCTCTACCCACATAAACTTTCTCCTTTTTAGACTTAAGAGAAGTAAAGGTTGAACTTAAGGTTTCAATAGCTTCCTCTAACTCATCAATTCTATGATTTTGGGTGTCATGGATATTATTATCCTCAAGAACAGTGATTCTTTCATTGATGGTGGCTATTGATTCATTAGTCTTACCAATACAATCAAGAAAATTTGGAAAAAAATTCTCCATAGAGTCTAACTTATTTATAACATCCTCCAAGGTGATCTCAATTTAATATCTTTAGTGGGTGGTGTTCCTACCAAACTTTCAATAATATTACAGGCTTCTAAAGCAGGAGTACCCAAGAAATTTCCACCTGTAAGAGTGTCTAGAACATACCTATACCAACTAGAGATACCAACATAAAAGTTCCTAAGGAGGATAGTGGTAGAGTGTTTCTTAGTACATCTATGATGAGCATCACTAATTCTATACCAAGCATCTTTCAAATTTTCACCTCCTAGTTGCCTAAAAGAACGAACTTCAACTTCAGGAGCATTCATTTTGAAAAACAAAATCAAACTGAATTAAACAAGTAACTAATTTTTTTGTGTTTTTGATAAAGAGAGCAAACAAGACTAAATAAAAATAAACTAAGCAAGACAAATAACAAAGTAAAGAGATTGGGTGTGAGAGACTCCCCTTGCAGAAGCAATTCGGTTTTCCCCGGCAACGGCGCCAGAAAACGTGTTGGTGGCTCTAGGTTAATAGTGCCAGAAACAATGCTTGTACGTCACACGTCAGTTGGGAACCCCAAGAGGAAGGTATGATGAGTGCAGCAGTAAGTTTTCCCTCAGTATGAAACCAAGGTTTAATCGAACCAGTAGGAAAACGAGGTTTGCTTCGAAGGTGTTGGTGAAGGAGTGTAGTGCGGCGCAACACCAGGGATTCCGGTGCCAACGTGGAACCTGCACAACACAATCAAATTACTTTGCCCCAACTTAACAGTGAGGTTGTCAATCTCACCGGCTTGCTGAAAACAAAGGGTTAAACGTATCGAATGGAAAATGATGTTTGTTTGCATAAAACAGTAGAGAACAATGATTGCAGTAGATTGTATTTCAGATGTAAAAGAATGGACCGGGGTCCACAGTTCACTAGTGGTGTCTCTCCAATAAGATAACTAACATGCTGGGTAAACAAATTACAGCTGGGCAATTGACAATTGATAAGTGCATATAACATGCATGTGTGAGCTGTGGTGTCTACTATGAGATTCATTTGGGCATTACGACAAAGTACATAGACCGCTATCCAGCATGCATCTATGCCTAAATAGTCCACTTTCCGGTTAACATCCGTACCCCTTCCAGTATTAAGTTGCAAGCAACAGACAATTGCATTAAGTAATGTGCGTAATGTAAACAATACATTCATCCTTGAATAAAGCATTGCTGTTTTACCCCTAGTGGCAACAACACATCTACAACCTTAGAACTTGCTGTCACTATCCCAGGTTAAATAGAGGTTGAACCCAACTATCATGCATAAATACCCCCTCTTGGAGTTACAAGTATTCACTTGGCCAAGGCTTCAACAAGTAACGGAGAGCATGCAAGATCACAAATGACATAGACATGATAATATAATATTCAGCTCCACATAGGTATCAATATAAGTCAGATCCCAGCAAACACAACATGTAGCATTACAATAAGATGATCTTGATCATGATAGGCAGCTCACAAGATCTAAACATGATGGCACAAGTGGAGAAGACAACCATCTAGCTACTGCTATGGACCCATAGTCCAAGGATGAACTACTCACGCATCACTCCGGAGGCGGGCATGGCGATGTAGAGCCCTCCGGTGATGATTCCCCTCTCCGGCAGGGTGCCGGGAAGAGCTTCAGAAACCCCCCGAGTTAGGGTTGACGACGGCGGCGGCAGCGAATATGTTCTGGATGAAAGGCTCGGTGTTTTAGGGTTTTCGCGTCTCGGGGAATAAATAGGCGAAGGGGCGATGTCGGCGGACCCCCGAGGGGCCCAAACCACCAGGCTGGCGCGGCGGGGCCCACCCGCGCCTGGTGTGGTTTGGCCACCTCGTGGCTCTTCGTCTCTCCTTCGGACTCCGTGTACGTGCTGGAAAAATAGGGACTGGCCTTTTGTTTCGTGCAATTCCGAGAATATTTCCAGAAGTAACTTTCTGAAACCAAAAACAGCAGAAAACAGGGAACTGGCACTGTGGCATCTTGTTAATAGGTTAGTCCCAGAAAATGCATAAAAGTGATACGAAGTGTATATAAAACATGTAGCAAATGGTATAATATAAGCATGGAACAGCAGAAATTATGGATACGTTGGAGACGTATCAGCAGGCATGGTGGTGTAGAGCCCTCCGGTGATGATCTCCCCTCCGGCAGGGTGCCGCGAAGAGCTTCAGAACTCCTCCGGTCTGAGATTGACGATGACGGCCGCGACGGAACTTTTCGTGGAATATGATCGACCGTAATAGGGTTTTCGCGTCGCGGAGAATATATAGGCGAAGAGGCGGCGTCGGTGGCCGAGGGGGGCCACCACGCCATAGGGGGGCGCGGGGCCACCCTGGGCCGCGCCCTAGTGTGGCGTGGCCCCTGGTGGGTCTGCTCCGACTCCCCTTTGGACTCCGTGATCTCCTCGTGATATTATTGACGATGTCTTTTGTTTCGTCCAATTCCGAGAATATTTCCTTAATAGATTTTCTGAAACCAAAAACAGCAGAAAACAGGGAACTGGCACTGTGGCATCTTGTTAATAGGTTAGTCCCAGAAAATGCATAAACATGATATAAAGTATAACCAAAACATGTAGCAATTGATATAATATCAGCATGGAACTTCAAAAATTATAGATACGTTTGAGACGTATCACCTGGCATTCACCGTCGCCGCTACCACGCCATGCTCCGGCCGCTCCGGCCGTCACCGGCCTTCTCCGGCGTCGCCTCCGCCCGGCGCTGCTCCACCATGATCTCCGCCACCGGTTCCCTGCTCTATCACCTCCTTGCTCTTGCCCGCACGCCCGCGGCTAACCCTAGCCGTCATGGCTCGGGTCGCCGGCGCGATACCGCGCCGCTGCGCCTCCGGCTGCTTCTCCTCGAGCCTCTGCTCGACCTCCGGCTCTCCCTCGCCTCCGTGTCGCCTACCTCGACCTCGACGTAGGCGGGATGGCAGTGTTGCAACTTCAACCCCGGCATCGCCGCTGCTGCTCCTGCTTGCTCTCCTCTGCCAACTCTGGTCTTCCTCAGCGTTCCCTCTGGTGCTCGCTTCCTCGACACGCTGCTGCTACTGCTGTGGCTCGACGCAGGTCGATGCGCCGCCTCCTTGGTGCTCCCTGTGCCGCCATCGCCGTGGTGCTCGTCGGCCTTCGTCCTCGTGGTAGCTTCCGCCGTGGTAGCGTGGGCACTGCCTCGCCACGCCACGGTGTTCGTGCCCGAGCGCTGGTATTCTTCCCTTCTTCTTTCTTTCTCTCCTCTCTCTGGATGCTCTCGCTTTCGGTACAGGGCATGATTAGGAGTTGTTCCTAGCCATTCTAGTGATCGTGGTACTGCTCTAGTTCATTCAGGTGATGAACTGACGCATGGAATCGTGCTGGTTACCTCGGGTTGGTCTCGGTTAGTGATTTCACTGAAGAAATCTCCAGTTTGGTCACTTGTTGCTTCGGTCAGTGAATTCCAGAGAGAAATCTGTATGAATTACTCATTTAGATGAATTTGGGGATAATTGCCACTGATAGTTGATAGCTGGATAATCCAACGGTGCTAGATTGAGTAGTATAAGAATTATTTTGATGTGTTGTGTTTGCATAGATAAGGGATTTAAGAGTTCCTGGACAACACCAAGTAGTTGTCCAACAAGATATGATTTACCCAAGTTTTTCTTATTCTTGTTCTTGTGTTGTAGTAATTTATAGATGTGGTTTTGGATAGATCCTGGCTAAGGAAACTGATAAGAACATAATATTACACCCCTCTCCTCTCCGTTCCTCTCATCTAATGATAAGAATAGATGTTGCAGACGATTTGGTTCCTAGGAACCAACCTGTTGTTGTCGAGCAGCTTGGTCTTTTGGGATATGATGATAACCTGCGTCTTGTGGCTAGCCTGCTCCTCCTCGCTGCTTGACCTGTTTCCTAGAGTGTATTTATCTAGCTACAAATTTATTTCTGTGGTTATTCTTGTGTTCTTGGGATGGGTTCGGATCCCCTGGAGTTGGACTCAACTCCATGGCGTGGAGTTGGGCAAATCGCAGCCCTTGCATTGTCCGTATGGCCCAGATTTAATCAGTCGTAACAACCTCTGACTTATCTACTAATTTGGAGGGAAGTTTTTTTTTTCCTTTGATGGTTCCCTCCAAAAAGAACTACTCGCACCATTTTCCCACCAAAAACACAGCACGTACTGCTTTTTCCCACCAAAAACTAGCGCAACAATCATCTACTTGCCTTTTCCAACCAAAACTAGCAGATCTATTCTATTCTTCCCCAAACCTCAGATCTACATACTTCCCTGCTGGCGTTGGTTTCATCCAGTAATGCAGCCAGAAAGCAACAATGGAAATCTCAACGGAAATCTCAATGTGGAATCAAACACCAACACTGAGCATGCTGCAAGTTGGACTCCCAGGCTAGGTATGGAATTCAGTACAATAGGTGAAGCATGGAATTTCTGGGTTTCTTATGCAGGAAAAATAGGATTTGATGCTAGAAAGCACTATAGTAATAAGAATAAGGATGGAATTGTGACATCAACAAGATTCTTGTGTGGAAAAGAAGGTCATCGATCAAAACATAAACGTGAGGATCAATACAAGTCTTCACGAGCTGAAACAAGAACAGGATGTAAGGCACGCATGGGAATTGTTTTGAACAGAAATACAAATAAATATGAAGTACATGACTTTGTGGCAGAGCACAACCATGTCTTGTATCGGCCTGATATGATCCACTTGATTCCATCTCAGCGAAAAAATATGTCAAGTGGATGCCATGGACATAGACGCAGCAGATCACGCTGGCATTGCACCAAAGGCAGCACATGTCTTTTCTGGAGAAGTTGTTGGTGGAACATCCAATCTTGGGTACACACTGCAAGATCGCAAAAATTACTTGAGGAGTAAGCGCCAACGTAGCTTGCAGTATGGAGAAGCAGGAGGTTTGTTAAAGTATTTTCAGCAACAAGTCATTGATAATCCATCCTTTCAATATGCTATTCAGCTAGATTGTGAAGAACAGATAACAAACATATTTTGGGCTGATGCGAAAATGTTGATAGACTACGCTTTATTTGGTGATGTGATTACATTTGATACCACATATTCTACCAACAAAGAGTACAGGCCTTTTGGAGTTTTTGTTGGATTTAATCATTTCCGAGAACTAGTGGTTTTTGGAGCAGCTCTCTTATATGACGAAACAGTAGATTCTTTAAGTGGTTGTTTGAAAGTTTTCTAGCAGCACATAATCAAAAGCATCCAAAAACAATTTTTACCGATCAAGATGCAGCAATGGGCAGGGCAGTTGGCGAGGTGTTTCTGCACACAATACATTGTTTGTGTTGCTGGCATATGTGTCAGAATGCAGTAAAGCATTTAAGCTCGTATAAGGATGAAGAACCAGCAGGAGTTCTCCCTAGTGACCCTGGTAAAAAAAGGATGAAGAACCAACAGGAGGGGTCCTCCCTAGTGATCCTGTTCAAAAAAGGATGAAGCATCAGCAATTTTGAAGGAATATAGGCGTTGCATGTATTTATATGATAAAGAAGAGAAGTTTGAAGAAGTTTTCAAGTTGATGCAGTCTAAGGTGAAGAAAGGAAGCTGGTTGGATGGTATTTACAAACTGAAGCACAAGTGGGCTTATTGCTACGTGAAGGATGTGTTTACATTGGGAATGCGAAGCACACAACTCAGCGAGAGCTTCAATAAGGACCTGAAGCAACACCTGAAATTTAATTTGGACATAGTGAGGTTCTTCAAACATTTTGAAAGGGCCGTTCAAGAGAAGCGTGAGAAGGAGGTAAAGTCTGAACATGAAGCTAGGAAAAAGTTGCCGATGCTAAAACTGAAGGGCACGCCAGTACTACAACAAGCAGCAAATGTTTATACACCACCTATATTTAAACTCTTCCAGGAGGAGTTTGAAAAATCAACAGCAAGCTATATAAGGAACTCGGTGCAGAATGATTCCACCATTGAGTTCACTGTTGCCACTTGCAGTCCCGAAGGACAGCCAACTAATGGTTATGGATATAAAGTTTATGTTCATCCCATTAATCAAACAGTTTCTTGCAGTTGTAAGAAATTTGAGAAACACGACATCCTTTGTAGCCATGCTTTAAAATCACTAGATATGATAAACATCAAGTTGATTCCAGAAGCATACATTCTTACACGATGGACAAAAGAAGCAAGATCAGGCATCGTGCAAGACAACAAAGGAAATGATATTGTTGAAGATCCTAAGTTAGAGAAATTGCATCGATACAAATCTTTATGCAAAAAATTTGCTCGCATGGCTTCCCGGGCAGTGGACTTTGATGAATCGTATTTCTTACTGGACAGTTTACTTGATTCAATGAACAAAACCATAGAAGAGAAGATAAATGAAATTTTCAAGCCTGAAGATTCCCATGAAGAAAGTTCACCGGTGGCAGAGCAAACCTTGGACAGTACAGTGGTTGGTTTAAAAAAGAGAGAAGGCCGAAAGAGTAATAAGAGACCAAAGGGTTGGGTTGAATCAATGCAAGAAAAAGCTAAAAAGAAAGAGAAAAAACAGGCCAAGTCAACGCAAGGGAAATCCAATAAAAGAAGCAAAAGTGGAACCAACACGAAAGAAGGTCCAGGTGATGAAGTACAATACTACAACAATAATGTAACAACTCCTGCTCATCTTATGGCTCCATGAATTTCAATAGATACATGTATGACCCTAACCATACTATTGTTTTATTAACTATAGGGTGTCGAGATACCAATAGATATCTTGTGGATGAATGAAAATGGAAATGCTAATGGTTTCACTGAATCGTTGTTAGTAAGATATTAACAAGTTATTTACGACAAAACTAGAGTAACATTACACCTTTGGTCTCTCTCAAGTTTGTATCATATTTCAGGGATCGAGCGATAATTTACCTCCATCACATACTGAAGATGAGCAATTGTATTTTCTTCCTGTAAGCACCATTGCAACAAGCCAATCTGCATGACACTACAATCCGTATAACACATCATACAGTCAAGTATGTAATTTATGCAACGTTGGTAAAACATAATGAAATTGCAATATATCATATTTAATTTCATGGCTATTTTATTTTTTGCTTCTACTATCTTACAGGAAACAAGTATTGAAAATACTCAAGATGCCCAATTGTACTTCCGTCCTGTAAGCAACATTGCAACAACCCAATCTGCAGAACACTACAATCCTCATAACACATCATACAGTCAAGTATGTAATTTATGCAAAGTTGTTACAACATAATCAAATTGCAATATATCATATTTCATTTCATGCTTACGTTACTTTTTGCTTCCACTATTTGACAGGAAACAAGTATTAGAAATACTCAAGATGAGCAATTGTATTTTCCTCCCGTAAGCAACATTGCAACAAGCCAATCTACAGGACACTACAATCCGTTCTTGCGAACAAGCCAATAAACGTCATCTACTTGATATGTCAAATGTAATAATTATTTTAATCCTTGGCAATGCAGTGGGCATTATCCCCTTAATTTGTTATTGCAAGTACAATTAGCATAGTAGCAGAACAGTGAATCATAGATTTTTTTGCGATGAAGACATGAATCATAGATGGATTTGAAATTTGTTTCTTACCTTTTATTTGCTCGAGTGGCTGCTGCAACTGCGTACATGCACGCACACTGGTGCCTCCTCTTCCTCAAGCTCCAGTTCATGTACCAGTTAGAGTAAGCTCGAAGTGCTGGCGTCCTCGGTGAAGCAGGAGGTCCTCGCGATGAGCGAGCTCGTGGTGCAGCAGCAAACGGGTGGGGGATGCAAGGAGGAGAGCCTCACGATTTGGGGCAAGCTCGTGATGCGGCGGCCACTCGGTGGACGACGCAAGGTCGCGGCACAGCTCGGACTACGGCCGAGCTCATCGTGCAGCGGAGGCGACTCGTGGAGGTCCTCGCGATTTGAATCGAGCTCGCTGTGCGGCGTCGACTCTGCGCTTGCGAATTTTGGCCGTCGTTCCGGTCGCCGGAGCTGAGGAAGAATGTCCATGAGTTGGGAAGAGTCGAGGGGAATCATTTCGTGTCCTGAAGCTTCACAACCTTATCCAAAAGAAAAAGAAGGCGTTTGGAGGAAGATTAAGACGTGGAGGAATCTGGGCCATAGAGACAATGCGATGGTTGAGATTTGCCCAACTCCACGCCGTGGAGTTGAGTCCAACTCCAGGGGATCCGAACCCTCTTGGGATGTCCTTGGGCTATAGATAATCTGATGTGAACAAAGGATGATGTGTTCTTGCTGTCCTAGCTGATTTAGATGGATGATATGGCTGGATTAGTGGCTATTGTACTTGTGCTGATGTGAGAAGAATATAATGCGGTTTATAGAGGATTTGGTTGTTGTAAAGAACTTGTAATACGGCTGGTATTTCCTGCAAATGTGCTTGTGAGCAATTGAATCTGCTAGAAGGTTGTGGTGGTGTTTATATACTGCTGCCTGGTTGTTGTGGTGTTGCCACACAACTGGATGACTCTTGTTTTGCAAGGATGAGTAAGCTACTTGTTGTCAAGCTCTCATGTAAAGGCATTCCTTAGGGTTCAAGCCAAGCTAGATATTTTGCTTGTGGATAGAGATGACTAGTCATTGGTCTTATCTCGTTGTAGGAATTATTATTAAGCATAACAAGTGGCTTTTGTCACTAGATGGACTTGTGGGCTGATTCTCTTATGTGTGCTTGTGAAATATTGGTGGCTTTGCTAGTTATGGGTGGTGATCCTGTGGGCTTTTCAATTTCAGGTTTGTGGGCTTTATCAATTAGCTTATTTTCTTCCTTGGTAATTAATACCATTGGAGAACATTTCAATTTCCATGTGGGCTTTTCTTTAACAGGAATTTGACTAGATTAGAGGGAAACAAAAATGTTGCCTTGTTGACTAAAGATAATTGGATCAATTCTATTTGCCTTTGCCCCTGTTGCCTTTGTTGCTTGCTCAAATGGATCAATGTTGCCTTCTTATCCTTGCTGCCTATTTGCCTCTAGATGATCCAAATGATCCCAAGATGATCCATGATCCATTGCTGCCTTAGATAAAATTCCCTCTAATCACCACTTGGGTATTAGGACATGTTCCTAATATCCAGTAGTCGAGTTCCAACAACAAATTGCCTCACCCCTATGGTGAAGGCAAACATTTTAATTAAGAAACATTTCTTTTGTTCTGGTTTATTCTTAGATGAACCTCAATTGCCTCATGTATACAAAAAGAATTTGGGAACAAGAGTGATAATATTGAAATGTTTAGAACCATGTTTTCCCCTCTCATAATAACTTTCAGTAGCATCATGAATAAATTCAACAATATAACTATCACATAAAGCATGTCTCTCATGAGCTTCAAGCATAAAAGTATTAGTACTCTCCACATAAGTAAAATCCTTCTTAGTAATAGTGGGAGTAAAACATTCATAATCATCATTGTAATCATCATATATAGGAGGCATATCATAATCATAATAAACTTTATCCTCAATAGTAGGTGGACTGAAAATATCATATTCATCATTATAATAATCGTTAATGGGAGACATAGTATCCTCCCCAAGCTTAAATGATTGCAAGATATAACAAAAATAAATTTAAAGTTTAGTGCACACAAGAATAGAAACTTAAGCGCTATGCTCCCCGGCAACGGCGCCAGAAAAGTACTTGATAACCCCCAAGAGCAGGGGATCACTGTAGCACCTCTCAATGTGGAAGTAGGGTATCGATCCGCAGGAGCAAGAAGGAAAAGTTATCTATTCCCTACAACTAAAGTGTCACGGGTTTTAGTTGATTATGCACTAAACAAGTTTAAAGAACAAGATGGTTGATTTAATGGATGGAAGTTTAATGTAACAAAACAAGAATGTAAAAGTGTCCCAATCCTCTTCAATGCAAGAGAACAAGACAAATGTTTTCTCTTATAGGAACAATGGACATGGGTTCATGGGTTCACTTAATCCTCTCTCTCCCATCTATGGTGATTATAATGTTATAGATAAAAAGTACACACAATTGTCATGCTTTAATGGTAAACTTCTATGACAGCTACATGTCCTAAAACACATAGTTGAAAGAAAATAATCATTTGTGTTGCTAGGGTCACCCTCGTAAGGCTAGCGTGGTTTGTTGTCACTCCCACATCATACTTTTTCCTTTTTACCCCCGGATAAAGAATGTTGGTCGAAATTACTGTCACTTAATGCCTATGCATGCCTTCTGTCACTAGGCCACTCTCTACCCACATACATCATACTCTTAAAGGAAAACATATTCTAAGAACTAGTGCAATGATTTATTAATGTACGTGCATCCACATCCCTCTCATCTACCCACCGAGATGGTTGTCAACCACCCCGTTAGCGCGGATAAACAAGGCATTAAGAATAGATAAATCCATTGCATGTAACATAGATGTATTCCAAAGTATGACAAACCATAAAATCGCAACATAACGGCAAATGCATAACATAATATCATCTCATACCACAATATCCACCATAGGAATTACAAAGATAGTTCCATAATCATGCAAGGCACATCATATGGACTTCAACAATGATCATACATAGAGAGATTGGATCAAGTTACCACCACAAACCCAAAGTTCAGGGGGTGGACTACTCCCCCTTCATCATGGAGACGGTGGTGAAGTCGTTGGAGAAGATGGAGACCACCCCGGCAGCGCCCCGCCGGAGTTTTTCCCCTCCAATCTGCAACTCCAGGTCTCTGTTTCGTGGTTTCTGTGTTTCTGCGGCGCTCCTTTCCGAAGGGCGTCGGGGACTATTTTTATAGTCGTTTTTAGGTCAAGACGGAGGCTCGGGAAAAAAGATCGACGGCAACGGAGCCTCGAGGGCCAGATGGTGGGTCCCACATGGCCAGATTCCTTGGCCGCGTGGGCCACCCTCTTCTGGCCCTCGGGCCTCCGCTTGTTCGCTTCCTTCGCTCCCACGCTTTGTTCCTTTCAAAAACTGATGCTCGTAAATTTCAAGGTCATTTGGACGTCGTTTGGGTCCCTGAAACATCAAAATATAGAAAATAGGGTTTTCTGCCTGTGCAGGGTTAATTCCAGAAAAATAGGGAAACAAGGAAATATTCCCAAAATCAATATAAAACAATGATATAACCCTTATATGATGCAAATATGATTGAAATATAAGTAATACTAGTGAATTCGGCGCGACGACACGCCGCGCCCTTTAAGAGAAATTTTATGTATGAAATGTTTTGTTATAGTGACATAATAAAACATAATAAAATGTTAAAGTAAATGCGAATTTGACAAAATTCGTCAAATGATTGTGCGAATTTAGATTCAAAATTGAGGAGTTAGACCCGACAAAGAGCGAAACCGATCACGGGGATGGAACCTGCTCGACGACGCGCATATATTTCATATATATATTTTTTTGGAAAACACGGGGACTTTTCTGCAAGAAATTTGACAGATTTTGCGAAAATGTTTGTGTGAATTTGGATCCAAATTTGAGGAGGTAGAGTCGACCAAAATCGAAACCGATAACGGGAATGGAACCTACTCGTCGGCGCGCATATATTTCGTGTTTATAATTTTTGGGAAACGCGGGGTCTTTTCTGGAAAACAAATACTACGGCGACACGCATATAGTGCATGTATATAATTTTTGGAAAACGCGGGGACTTTTCTGCAAGAAATTTGACAGAATTTGTCAAAAATATTTCGTGTATATAATTTTTAGAAAAAGTGGAGATTTCTCCGCAAAAAAATTTGATAAAATTCGTCAAATGTTTGTGCGAATTTGGTTCCAAAATTGGGGAGTTAGGGTCGACCAAAATCGAAACCGATAACGGGGATGGAACCTATTCGTCGACGCGCGTATATTTCATATATATAATTTTTGGAAAATGTGAGCTGAGAATATTTTCCGAGAGAAAAAAAAAATGCTACAGTGTTGCGGGGTACTGTAGCATAGCGGCGCTACAGTACCCAGAGCTCTCTGTGAGGCGAGGATGTTTTCCGCAGAAAAAAATAGCTACAGTGTTCCGCGTACTGTAGCGTCGGGTACTGTAGCTTCCCGCGACGCTACAGTACCTGGAGCGCTCTCAGCGCGCGGATCTCACCTCCCTTTATATATCTAGGTAATAATGCAAAGTTCATGTATGCATTTTACATGCATCAGCACGTGGACTCACTCATCCGCACGTACTCGTCCACCAGATCACCGGCAACTCCATATGCGAGCATGCGAATTGCGGCGGTGCATTTCTGATACGACGAGAAGCCGTAGGTACCACATGCATCTGTCTTGCATATGAAATAATCATCAAAATGCATCACCCCCAACCGAATACGATTGAACAAAGATCTTCTCATCCGGAAACGGCGCCGGAAAACCTTGGGAGGGTATGTGGGTTTCACCGGACGAAAGTAGTCCACATAGAGCTGGATATGGCCAGCTCTCCGGTTCCGGTCCAAGGCTCCAGAATGGCACGACAACGACCCTTGGAACACCGGCCACATCCTCTCTACGTACTCGTTGACGACGAGGGTGGCAACCAGGTCGTCACTCTCATCATCGGAGGAATCGTCCGACGATGACTGGCACATGATATAGTTCTTGTAATACCACTCATCAGAGCTATCCATGGCCGAGTTTGTACCTGAGTTGTTGCCGGGGCAAACGGCCAAGCACCTTGTGGGCGGCGTGGGTGTCGCGGGCGCTACGAGAGAGATGGCCGTAAGATTCACCGACCGTTGCAGGGAGGAAGATGCTCCGGTGATGGTGGGGAAGAGGAGCAGGAGATGGCCTCCCGGGATTAGCCTGCATTGTCTAATCTGGGTGCCGACGGCGGGGTGGCAGCGGGAGGGGCGAGGGAGGCGGAGGATATTAGGGTGGGGAATGGTCTGATGGGCGGGCCAGGGGCGGACTAGGGGAGGACACAATAGCGCTCCGCTCGCATCCGCAGCCGACGCAAACCTAGCCCAAATTTGGGCCAAGAATGGATCGCTGTGAGGACAAGGATGTCGCCTAGAGGGGGGTGAATAGGCGATTTAAAACTTTTTCGGTTTAGGCTTGATAATTACGGAATAAAACTAGGTGTTTAAATTAACAAGCCAACCATCTAAATATACTAGGCTCACCTATGTGCACCAACAACTTATGCTAAGTAAGACAAGCAATAAGGTGATAGCAATATAGAATACTTCAAGCACGAAGGCTATCACAAAGTAAAGTGCATAAGTAAAGAGCTCGGGTATAGAAATAACCGAGGCATGCGGAGACGAGGATGTATTCCCGAGTTCCTCCTTGTTAGGGAAGTACGTCTCGTTGGAGGGGTGTGAGTTTCAAACTCAAACGCCACAAATGGCCTCACCCTATTCTCCGATGAACCTTGCCCAAAAGCTCGGTTCACCTTCCACTATCGGAATCCTTCAAGGCGGAATCCGGAGCCTTTACAACAATATTGAGGCACAACCCACAAAAGAATTGGGAGCTCCCAAGTGACCACAAAAGGTCTCAACCACCACAAAAGGCGTCTAGGGTCCAAAGACCCAAGAGTAACAAGCTCACAAACTTTCACTTCCACAAATCTTCGTGGAGAGCACAAACCGATGCACAATGCAATTGCAAGAGCACAAGTCCTCAAATCCTTCACTCTCAAATCTCACCAAAAGCAACTAATGCTTATGGGGGGAGAAGAGAGGAAGAACAAAGAAGAACTCAACAAATGGAACTCCAAGATCTAGATCCAAAGGGTTCCCCTCACTTAGAGAAGAGATGGATTGGTAGAAATGTAGATCTAGATCTCCTCTCACTTTTCCCTCAAAGAAATGCAAGAATCATGGGAGAGATTGAGAGGAAGGCAAGTTTTTCCAAGGTCAACAATGGAGGAGAGAGAGGGGAAAACGTGCTCAAGGGACTCCCTCTAAAGGTAGAAGACAACCCCCTTTTATAGGGTGGGGAAAAAAGACCGTTTGGAGGGGTATCCAGCCTTCCTGCGGGGGCCCGGCCTTGGAGCCGGCAAGGCTGGCCAACGACCAGAGAGCGCCGGCCACCGGAAACTTCAGAAATTAACGACACCAAAACGGACAAAACTTTCGCATACGAACTCCGTTTTCGATGTTCTTGGGCTCGTTGAAATCAACACAACGAGCTTTACAAGATCATGCAGAGAAACATCATTGTTAAACAAGGGAGGATAAAACCAAAAGATGAAAGGTAAAACCTTTCTATTAAAGAACAACCGGTAAATCCTCCACCACCAAGAAACCAACAAGTTTTTCATCAAGACTCCGTTTTCTATGATCTTGGGCTTGTTTCGAAGATAATCACAAGCCCAACAAGATCATGCATATACACATCATAGTCCATCATGTGAGGAGAAAACCACAAGGAGAGAGTTTGATCTCTCTAGAAAAGATAAGCCGGTAAAACCTCCAACATAAAAAACGCAACAAGATATGCATATGAAATCCGTTTTTGATGAACTAGAGCTTGGTATGGAGATGAATACAAGCTCTAAATTCTCACATGGATAAAAGCCAAATAACAACCAAGAAAGATGAAATGCCAAGTATGCAATGGTTTGAGCTCTCCACAAAGATGCGATCAAGTTACTCACTTGAGAGCCCCTCTTGATAGTACGTCGTCTATCTTATAACCCGGTCTTCCACTAACACCATGAGACCGGTAAAATAGAAAACCTATCAAGATCATACGTTTGCCTTGCACATTCCACTTGAGCTAGATGAAGACGATCTTGACTCCCTGAAGTTGGAACGCCTTTCTTGATTGTGCTTGCTAGCACATGCTTGATGAAGACTTTTTCAAATACTCCCCCATACTCCGTTATGGGAGAGCCTTGCTTAGCTCCGTCTTCATGTATCCAGTTGCACTTCATCTTCTTTTATTGACATATATGATGGCTTGGAGATAAACATGAATGTTCACTCAATCTCCTTTTTCAAGTCACTCTTGCAATAAGTTCAACTCTAGATGACAATTCTTCATATAAACCCTTGGATAGAACCTTGGTCATCATATAAACTTCTAGAATTCAACACATGAATTGCAATCTTTTCCCATAGACAATATCTATAAGAATATCTCAATGAAAACATTAGTCCATAGAGATTGTCATTAATTACCAAAACCACACATGAGGGCACATGCACTTTCAGTCGCGGCGGACAGAAAAACGGACCGCGGTCCGTTTGCGTCGTCCCGTTGGGCCGTGTTTTTGGCTCCCACGGACAGGGACGGAGACGCGCAGACTCGATGCGTTGCCCCGTTGGAGTCATCCTTACACTTGAACGTCAAAGCCGTATTTAGTCCTTCCTTCCTGCATATACTCACGACTCCTGGTGGTAAATACTTCCATCCATGCTCTTAAGTTGTTAGCTGCAGTAATAGCATCTGGGATTAGATGGAAATTAGCACTTGCAACTAAGAGCAACCATGTGGTGTAAAGTGTAAATAAATATATATTTTTTCTTGCAGTCACCTGCAGGCCACATCGTTGCCTCATGAGCAATTTGCATTTACATGAGGTGACTATTTTTGACGTCTTACAGAGGAAAAAATAATTAAGAAACCATTTATGAAAAAACTCTTAGGTCATATAGTTTATTGTATATGGTTAGATGGAGCACACACGTGAATGCTTTGCTTTCAGAGAGGTAGCATTACCATCGTTTGTTGATTTCAGATTTAGTAATCTGATATCTGAATAACAAAAGCACCTGCTTCAACTCTGAACATTTTTTGTTAGTTAGTCATGATATATATTTTTCTTCTCAATTACCATCATTTGTTAATTTCAGCTTGGCTTGCTTAATGTTGAAATGTAGTTGCAGGGAAGAAACATGATGGAAGTATTCCCAGTATTTTCCTATCATGTATCAACTTCGACTAGATGATTTATCTATTGTTTCTTGCAGTAAATAAATTTCAAGTTGAACACTTGAACTCTGAATGATCTACGGCAAGCTGGATAAGAAAAGTATATTTACATCTACGGCACACACCTGCTCCACTGCATTCCTAGATGAAGCGCAATTTATTTTGTGCGATGAGGATATTAGTAATAACACGACGTTTTTTGGTGTCTCCTTTGTGATTTTTCTTTTCAAGTACGGTTCATTCAGATGCTATCTTCTGTTATCATGTCAAAATAGAATCTGCTGCTATGTAATGTTGTTTGCCGGAGATTTCTTCACTTAGGTAACTTTTGTCCGTTCACTTAACATGTACCAATTCTGATCCCCTCTTTTAATTTTTGCATATGTATATTTATGATTATTGTTCTATAAGTAACGCCCAGCTTCTAAAACAGAACCTAATTTCCCCCTCAAACAAGATTAATCAATAGATGGGGTGGCCTCTCCTTTATATTGAAGATCATGCCCCTGAGCCCCTCTACTAAGTGATATCACAGATATTTTGAGTTTTTTTGCTGGCGATTAGAAAAGAAAACAATATTCTTATAGCACATCTGCGCTTTCCATACATATGCACTATACCATTTTTAGATGGAACATCAGTTCAGGTTACTTTGTATGGTCGTGTGTGTTACTAAGTAGAATGCTAGAATCAGCAAACCTTTTGTCTTTTCAGATCTACGATAGAATTCTCAGCCTAAACAAATATCTGTCATTCATTATCTTACTGTGGAGTGGAATGAGTTGAGTACATCCGGCTAAAGTATGCTCTATTCACTTGGTCACTTGCTCTTCGCATGAAATTTGTACACTTAAAAAATGTTTTCTTTCTTTTTAGCAATTATGAAGGAAAAATACCAAAGTGCAGTGCAGCTGATTGAAGGCTATCTGAATTTGCACCTAATTCTCTACAACCACTCGGTTGGAGAAAAAAACTTTGGTGTGCCACGCTCTCTGTAGAATAATCTTCTACGATTTATTTCTCTGTATTTGTACATGAATGCCAGACCACTGTTGTCCTACGGGGAATAGTTTTCGTAAGGTACCATTGCAGAGATTAAATTGTGCTTATATTTCCAAAACAATTGATGACTGGAGAAGTAATGAACTAGATTTATGTGGATTTGGTAAATGGTTTTCTATGATTTACTTATACCATACACGATTTTGGTGAGTCATAACTGCTTCATTAACATCTGCATTTTTTTTTGTTATTTCAAAACTATTTCATTAGACAATAACATATTTTTGGGTCTATACTTCACCGATTTATCACATAAATTTTCCGCAGCAACGCGCGGGGTATCATCTAGTATATTAAATTCGGAGTATGGTGTGGTTGCTGCACTTCAAATTTCTCTCTGACGCAACCCAAGCTAGATAATGACAAATACTAAAACAATAGAAACTTGTCCCGTTCTAAATGTTAGTGTTGTATACGCCGCTATGACACGTAATACCATCACCATATCACGAAGATATACTGCAACCTACGTAGTTGCATTGTACATTTTTCTGTAAGATCGGTGTATACGTACTTTGTATCTCGTCCTTTATTTATCAATGAGAATCGTATTACCATGCAAAAAAAAAAAATGTTGACACTTTTAGATACTCCCTCCGATCCCTTTTAACGGTCGCGGACGGATAGCTAGTATAGTGGTGTACAACTCGCGACCATTAATTCGGATCAGAGGTAGTACTACAAATTTGTCCGATCAAATTTGATTGTATCAAACCCACGGAATGGATCACGAGTTCACAAAGCAGATCACCAGTTCACCACAGAAGAGCACTGCATCTCACGAGAGAGCCAAAGCAAAGATCCCAACATGCACTGCACGACCGCGCCGTGCACGCGGACGCCGCCACGCACCCATGCCCATGGGCAACGCCAAGGACGTACACAGGCCACTAGCACCCATGCCAACCCGGAGGGGAAAGCGACGACGCGTCGGCAAAAGCAACAGTCGGCGCGGCGCAACCCCACCCTCGCCGCCGACCAAACCCTGCCCGCCGTTCCCGTCCCCGCCCCGCAAGAGCGAGCGCAGCACGCACGCACGCACTTCCCACACACACGCCAGGCCAACAATATACCAAAACCGCCGCGCCGCCCTTCCCTTCTCCTCCGCGCCCTTCCCTTCCCCTCTATTATATCCTGTCCTCTTCTCGAACCCACCGCCACCGCCTCGCCCTCCCTCTCCATCACTCTCTCCTCTCCCGTCGGCATCGGCGCAGGCAGAGGCCGACGAAGCGGACGCCTCCTCCTCCTCCTCCAGATCTAGGGTTCCCGCCATCCAGAACCTCTCTCTCTCTCTCAGCGCAGGAACGGGACTGCCGCACGCGCATGAGGGCCAACGGAGAGCACACCGCCGCCGTTTCCGTCCCCGTCCACGCCGCGCCGCCGTCCCACACGGAGGAGGAAGCCGAGCGGAGGCGCCGCCGCCGGCCCGCGCGCCGCCCCAAGCAGCCCGCCACCCCACCGCCGCAGGCCCTCTCCGCGCCGCCGCAGCAGGGGCCGAGGCCCAGCAGATCGATGCCGCCGCCCGCCCGCGCGGGCTCCCGCCTCGAGGCCGTGCTGCAGGCGGAGGCGAGCCGGTCCTCCTGCCCGCTGCTCCCCACGCCGCCCCGCGTCGAGCCCCGGGGTCCCGTGGTCGGGACGGGCGCCGGGGGAGCTCCCAGGAGGCTCTTCTTCCAGCCCCATTGGTCCCCGCAGGCCGTGGAGGACGCCCTCGAGGTACGTATACTGTGGATCGCGTTTGCGGCTTTGTCTGCGGTGCGGTAGTACCTTCTTCGCGTGAACTGATGAGTTGATTTCCTCCTCTGTGGTGCAGAGAGGGAATGTCTTCAGTGGGAAGCTCCGTGTGAACGCTCACAACAGGAACGAGGCAAGCATCGACTTCTTCATAACCTGTTTCTTATTCTACTGCCTCTGTGCTACTAGTTGTTTGTAAATTGTAACAGTTGTTGAAATCTGTGATGCTACAGGCGTACTGCACGATCGATGGCATTCCTGTGGATATTCTCATTACGGGGACGGCGCAAAACCGTGCGGTAAGTTCATGTCTGCTTTGTGTACACACCTGCAACATGAGTGGACGTGTTAAAAAGTACTGTGAGGTGCTATACCTGTGTGTGTGTGTGTGTGTGTGTGTGTGTGTGTGTGTGTGTGTGTGTGTGTGATCAGTAGCAACCCCTTACGGTAGTATTAGTGGATGGATAGTGCAAAGTCTTAATGATACTTCTTTCAGCCTGTCGTGTCAGCCTTGAGTTACCTGATTAGCCACTTTGTGAATTATTATGATGTGCTAGGAACTCGGGAACTAAATGCTTTCCATATCTGTCAGACACGAGCCTAAGAAAAAACTTCTGTACTATGCTTATCATTTTGCATAATGTATTGTGCATTTTTATTTTGTTCAACTTCCAACTGCTTGCGACTTCCTAGAATGCATGCGCATGACCTATGTCTGGCGACTGGCGTGCTCTCCCGCAAATTGGTCAAGCACATTAGAAATTACCTGCCCTTAGCATGATATTTGTTGACATGAAAGTGCCATGCGAACCGATAAATTTGGTTATTGGAATGGTTCAGCTATGAGCATATGGAGGGAATACTCCTCCAATATTTATTCCTCCATCCAGAACGGGATGGTGCAGTCCATACATACGACGAGCACATGGATATGATCTTAGCATGATTTTTTGTTGACATGAAAGTGTGCCATGTGAACCGATAAATTTGGTTATTTGAATGGTTCAGCAATGAGCATATGGAGGGAATACTCCTCTAATATTTATCCCTCCATCCAGAATGGGATGGTGCAGTCCATATATACGAGCACATGGATTACTCTTCATATAGGATCATCCAGTGTACTGCAAAATTCTGTACAATGTTTTTCATTCTGCATCTATGTGCTACTCCTAAGTTTTTGATGTCACAGGACTGGGCCTTCTGATTTTTGTTTAACTTTAGGTTGTTTGTCACTTCGATAAGTATGCTCGAAACCTATGTCTGGCCTGCTCTCCTACAAGTTGATCATGCACATTAGAAATTACCTGCTCTTTTGGCATGCTTTTGAATTGACTTTAAAGCGTGCCACGTGATTTGATAAATTGTGATGAATGGAATTGTTAAGCAATCAGTATAGGCCATAGGGGGAATACTCCAATATTTATCCCACCATCCAGAATGAGATGTTACAGTCCAACAAACAAACGCATCAATAGCTCTTTATATAGGATCATGTACATGTACTTGCTTAGAAGTGTTTCAATTTTAACCTACGGCTGCCACCAAAGTGGTATGACCGTAGACCAAATAGCATGCTTCAAGCCTGAACTTTTGGTATGTGGCAGTGAATTGCCTCTAAAGCTCTTGCACCTGTACATGATTCACCCAAAGCTGTATGATAAGTTATGCTTGCTGGTATCATTTTGCTGGTATGATCTGGAATTATGCTCTAGAGCTCTTGCACCTGTGATGAATGGAATTCTGCATGTTTAATTCTTCTCACTTACGTTTACCAACGATATATACCATCATATATTGTATTATACCCACATTCCAACTTCTTTTTACTTGCAATGATATGCTCTCTCGTGACCTACGTTGCAGATTGAAGGTGATATTGTGGCCATCACACTGGATCCTGTTGTTTACTGGACTAGAATGAAAGGACAAAACATCGCACGCAACCCTGCCCCTGGAGGAGTTTCTGGTTCTCGTGAAGTTAGTGAAACAAATGGGAATCATGGTTTGAAGAATGGACAGGCAGATGCCAGCTGCAGGTCTGAAGGATGCAGTAATGGCCAACCTGTTCCGGACAGGATGCATAACCATCACAAAAACAGTGGTTTTAGTCAAGCTGTTCTGTGTGAAAATGGGCATGCTATTGTCCCAGAGAATTGTGACGACTTGGATGAAGGAAAGACCGAGTCTGCAAGAGCATTGCAGATGATATGTTCGGTGATATGCAGTCACCCAAGCAGACGCCCTACTGGGAAAGTTGTATCTGTCATAAAGAAGTCTCCTCGCCGTGGTACCGTTGTAGGTTTCCTTGCTCCTTTCTCAGAATTCCCTGATGGAGAGCAGAGGAATCAGATGAACATGCAGGGTTCGAAGAGGATGAACCATATAGCATCCTCATCTCTGACAGGCTTGGTACATCTCTTGCCTACTGATCCCAAATTCCCTCAGATGATTGTTAGTGTTAGCACTTTGCCAGATAGTATCAGACAGAGGCTGAAAGAAGGTGATATAGCTATTGAGAAGGAATTAGTTGCTGCACGGATTGATGAATGGAATGAGGAAAGTCCCTACCCCTGGGCTTGTATCGTACAGTTCTTGGGAAAGGGTGGTCTGGTTGAAACACACATGGATGCTATATTGTTTGAGAATGCAATATCTGATGCTGAATTTTCCCCGCAGTCCATGGCATGTCTCCCGGACACTTGCTGGAAGATTCCGCAGGAAGAACTGGCAGCAAGAAAGGATCTGAGAAGTGTCTTGACCTTTACAATAGACCCCCCTACTGCGTCAGATCTTGATGACGCAATATCTATTGAGACGCTTTCTGAAGGAATTGTCCGCATTGGGGTCCATATTGCAGATGTCTCGTACTTTGTTCATCCAGAGACTGCATTAGATGCTGAGGCTCAGATCCGATCTACTAGTGTTTACACCTTGCGCCGCAAAGTACCGATGCTGCCTTCAAGACTTTCAGAAGAACTTGTTTCACTTAATCCTGGGGTGGACAGGCTTGCCTTTTCAGTTATTTGGGACATTGATCCTCATGGGAGCATAGTTAATCGTTGGATTGGTCGTACCGTTATCTTCTCATGCTGCAAGCTATCATATGATCTTGCGCAAGATCTGATTTCTAGTGATGCCAACCAGTTTAGATCTGCAGCTGCATCCCTTCAAGTGCATGGCATGCTTAAACAGGAGGATATTATAAAGTCCCTTAGATGCCTATATGAGATCTCGAAAAACCTGAAGGATATTAGATTCAAGGCTGGAGCTCTCTCTCTTGACAGTTCAAAGCCTACGATCCTATTTGATGAAGATGGTGCTCCATGCGATAGCTATCACTATAAAAGGAAGGATGCATGCTTCATTGTTGAGGAGTTAATGTTGTTGGCTAATATGGCAGCTGCAGAAGTTATATCAAATGCATTCCCTGATTGTGCTTTACTTCGTAGGCACCCTGAACCTAATGCACGGAAGCTCGGAGAGTTTGAGGCATTTTGTGCCAAGAATGGTTTTGAGTTGGATTCTTCATCATCTGGTCAGCTTCATCTTTCAGTTTGTAGACTAAAGGAAGAGTTGCAAGATGATCCTGTTCTGTTTGATATTCTCATGTTTTATGCATCGAAGCAAATGCAGTCAGCAGAATACTTTTGCACAGGGGACCTGATAAGCAAGAAGGACGATTGGGCCCATTATGCGCTATCTGTCCCTTTATATACACACTTCACTTCACCACTTCGAAGATATCCTGATATAATCGTTCACAGGACACTGAGTGCAGTAATTGAGGCTGAACAGATGTATCTGAAGCAAAGAAAAGATTCCACTGGGCGGAATGGAGCCAAAACTAAATCTTGTGAAACCATGGATAGATGCTTTACAGGCCTCCAGTTTAGTAAGGATGCTGCTGAAACCAAAGAAGGGAGAGAAGCACTGTCTGCTGCAGCTAAGAAGTTCAAGGTCCCTAGCTCTGATTATCTTGGGGAGGCTGCTGAACATTGTAATGAAAGGAAGTGGGCCAGTCGTCGTGCAGAAGATGCTGGACAGAAGCTCTACATGTGGGCTCTGCTAAAGAGGAATGAGGTACAATGGTGCATCATCATCTTTCACCTTCTCCAGTTAAGTTTGTTGTTAAGCTTTATTTTGAACTGACTTCTGGTTTTGCTTTTGCAGACCCTGGTCTCTAATGCTAGAGTTTTGGGGGTTGGACCAAGGTTCATGTCAATTTATGTGCCCAAGCTCTCGGTATGACTTCGACTGACCTCATCTGATAGAACTCCGTTTTTTTATTTTGTTTTTCGGTCACCTGATCATGATTTCTGATGTAGATGGAGCGAAGAATATACTATGATGAAGTTGAGGGATTATCTCTCGAATGGCTGGAAGCCACTGGAACATTAGTGCTTGATGCATGCAGGAACAAGCCTGGCCAAAGGAGGGGAAGCCAGTTCAAAAGCAGTAGAGCAATTGAGGAAGTTGCAGTGGTGGTGAACCCATCCGAGTTGATGTTATCTGAAGACAGAGATGAACCAGGAGCAATAGAGGCTGGTGGTCCCGCTGCTGCGGATCCAGTTTTGCTGAGCGATGAAGCAATGAAAGCTCAAGTTGCCCCAGCAGCTCTGCCTCTGGTGATACGCTACCTGAGCGAAATCCCTGTGGTTCTTCATGCAATTGGTGGCGAGGATAGTCCGGTGGACATTGGAGTAAGACTATACATTTCATCATACTTCAAGTGACAAGAATCAGCCCATCATAACAGGAAACGATCCATGAATTTAACTTCCTCGTAGTTGAACAATCGTAATAAGAGGTGACAGAAGAGTAGGGTTAAAGAGTTGTTTCAGGGCTCAGCAGTCAGATGTCAAGGTAGTGTGCTGTAGATATCGCATTACTGTTCTTTCTCGTAGTTCTTATTCGCCCCATCTCCCCATGGTAGCCAAAATGATCGTGCAGTGAAGTGGCTTTCCTTTTTGTTCAGAGGCCACTTAACCAGGCGATCCGAATTGGCCGTAGTGTTATGTGTTCGCTAGTTTATTCTCAAGTACTTCTGTTTTAGTGTAGTGGTCGGACCCTTCCCCGGACCCTGCGCAAGCGGGAGCTACTGCACCGGGGCTGCCCTTTTTTACTTCTGTTTTAGTGTGTGAATCCACCTGCATATTTTTTTACTGGTGGTTTCACACATGTTGTTTTGTTACTTCTGAGATAAGGAATAGCACTGCTGACTGCTGAGCTCTTTTTGAAGAACATGTCCAAGCTCTTCAAGTTTCAGTAACTCTCTTTGAACTCTGAACTTTAAGTTGTTGCGACCAAAATAAGTGCACTGTTTCCTCTTCTTTTGTACTGTTTGGCGTTTGTATTCTCAGTGTATTCAATGAAGATAGCAGTTGTTCTTTTTGTGCACCATTATGTATGGTCTACTGATTTTGGTTACCGAAGCATACTTCAGGGTGTTTGGTGGTTTCAGTAAAATCAAGCAGGTAGAACATTGAAAAGCTATTTAAAAATTCTGAACTATTTTTCCCAACATTGACGCAAAGCATTGGTCTCTTTGTGGATTCAGATATGTAATTTAGAAGGAGGTAGCAGTTTTACACGGCGTTTCAGGTCATGGGTGATGCACCTGTTGTGTAAAACATTTTTAAAAACTTTTAAATATAAAAAAAGTACAAAAAAATGGATATACATGAGGACATTTTGTGTTGGCACAAAAAGTTTCACGGAGAAAAGACATTTTTTGCAAACTTTTTGCACATGTCACAAAAAATATCTTTTCCGCGGAACTTTGTGTGCTAACATAAAATGTCTTGAAATATATCCGAAATTTGTATTTTAAATTTTGACATTGAAAATTGTTTTTTAAACAGTGGGTGCATCTGCACCTATAACAACCCGATATGGATTTCCAATAATATTCTGAAGTTATTTACCCTTCAGTTCTGTTAACGCTCGTCTCTCACCAGCTATGTGAAAGATGGGGTTTTCTTTCATGTTGATTTGTCAAAGGACCAACTATGGTCGTTGATAATTTGCTTGCAACAAATTTGTCGTGAAACAGCGTTCTCCTGAAAAAGTTACTCGTGCTCAATTTGCTACAACTCCGGTACACAAAAACTGTCGTGGAGAAACTACTACGACAGTGCAAATTTCTGTACAGCTAGCGACACTAATTAGGGATCGGAGGGAGTACTAGCTTGTGGGATCGGAGGGCGTACTAGTTTGTGGATTCTACAAACAATGGCAAAACCATTTTTACCCTTAAGGAAACGTATTCATGCCTTGCACATCTAAGAGAGAGAGACGTGTTTCCCTACATGTTATCGAAGATGATGATCTCGCTGGGCTACTTCCAGATCCACAAGTCGTGAGCATGACTAGCCATGAGAGGTGTCTTTCTGAGCGGATTTGGGGACGGAGCGTATGAAGCAGAAATGTTCAAAAAACAACTCCAATGCTCAAACCACCAAAAAAAAAAAAAGTAAATGCGCCTTCTTCAAGCACCGAACTGGTGGAAGCGACGAATACGTGTCCAAGACCACCGAGGTGGAGAATGCATTCTTATGGTTGCATTTGCATGTGCAGCAATGTTCTTAAAAAGAATTTTCAGGTAAGCCTCGACTGTGTTTGCAGTTGCAGCTCCCACACGATTTCCTTGTGACCCGGTATCGCAGCCGTAGTACTCTCTGCCTGACAAAGAATTACATGATCAAAGGAACTGAGAATTATGAAATTTCGATTTGTTTCGTTTGTTCGGCTGCGAGAACAATTATAGCAGATAGATGCGAGTGCATCATACTGAAACAGGACAATAATTCTTTTCCTCGCCTAAAGTATCATATCAAAGAGAATCGTCAAAGTGCAGAAAGCACACGACTACACATACACAGAGGTAACTAGAATGTGAACAAAGATATTTGGGTGCCTAAATGAAATTTTGTTCCTTCACAGCATCCGATCTCTATTGCTCTCACAAAGAGATCACAAACCAAACTAAAACACACCGAAAGAAAATAAACAAATAAGAAAAGACAGATTATCAATCGCTGTAGAAGCTTCTCGCGGTCTTCCCCTCCTTCTTGATCTTCTTGATCTTCCGTCGGCGACGGTCGGCTTCATCCATCCGCCGGACGGTGCGCTCTAGCGTATCCACCCGATCCGCGAGGGCCCCGATCAGCTCGCACTGCTGCGCGCTCCGCTCGCACAGTGCCGCCACCATCTCCATTACCTTCTTAGCGTCCAAGCCGTCGGCGGTTGCAGCCTCAGTCTTCTTCTTCTCTGTCTCCTCTTCCGCCGCTTCTTGCTGCTGCGCTTTGGGTGGTGCATTCTCGCCGGCGAAGGCGTCGTCTCCTGTCACCATCTCCCATTCCCCTTCCGCCTCTGCCGCCTGGTCGCCGATCACCAATTCCTCAGCAAATGCCTCGGTAGCCGCCTCCTCTGCTCTGTCACCGTCAACATCCATGTCCATCTCGGCGGTTGCCGAAGAATCCGCCGCGATGTCAGCTCCAATCTGCAAGCCCTGCTCCCCGGTTTGCGGCAACTCCGGCGCCATTCCAGTCTGAGTCTCCACTGCATCGTCAGGCTCGGACATCTCGACGGTCTCAGCCGCCACGGACTCGGCGGCCGCAGGCGTCTCACTCAACTGGGCCGGCTTGGCCTCCAGGGCGTCGACGGCATCCTGGAGCGCGAGCACCTTCCTGGTCACCCTCTTCCGGTACTCCCTGACGCCGTGGACGGCGTCGAGCCGAAGCACCAGCCGCATGAGCTCCTCTCCAACGCCGATCCTCCTACGACGATCGGCGCGCAGAGCCTCTGCATCCGCGGCAATCCTCGCCGCGACCGCCTCCGCCTCCCGCTCCACCGCACGCACCTCCCGCATCATCCTCCGTGCCAGGAGGCCCCGCGCCGCCGCCTGTACCGTCACCGCCGCTTCCTCCGCCGACGGTGCTCGTTTCTTCGGAGCCGCCGCGGTCTTCCGTTCGGGCTCCGGATCGGGCCCGTCAACTTGGACCGGGACGGAGACCGGCATCGAGGATCTACGCCTGGGATGCAGAGCGTCCCGCATCACCGGCTCGGGGCTCTCGACGTCGCGGAAGAAGGCGCCTTCGTTCCGCGCCGGGCTCGAGCAGGGGCTGGGCGGTGGTGGTAATAGGCGTAGGGGCTGGAATACCTGACCGCCGGCTCAGCGCTCTCGAAGTCCTGGAAGGGGGCCGGATTGTGGTAGTAGGCGGGGTAGTTGTAGTTGGACGGCGGCGAGGGGTAGTAGTAGTCGTAGGGATCGTAGCCGAAGAAGCGGCGAGACGCCATTGGAGATCGCTGTTGTGTTCGAGGAGGTTGAGATCGTCTGGGTTCTGGAATCAGTTGATTTTGGCTGTGTTGTGATGGGGAAGAGAGATTACCGGAAAGGATATATATGCGGAAACGGTGGAAGGTTCGAGAAGAGTTCGGATGTTTCTGGAGCTCCGGATTGCTTGATGAAAGGGGCGGGCGCGGGTTTCGGGCGGGCTCCTGATGGTCCTGGAAGATTCGGGAAGGAGGTTAGGCTATGCGGTGGTGGATGACGCGTGGGCCAGATAAAGCCTCGGGCACATTAACCGTATGTGCTTCCGTCGGGTAACATAATCAGCCCCGGGCTTTGGTGAGCACAAGAATGGGCCCAAATAAGGGCCCGTGTAAATCAGTAAATGATTTGTTACATGTTTCTTTCTCTTTTCTTTTGCCGAAATTTTTCCAATCTATTCCTCGACTGTTGAGGCAGTATAAAGAACACAAGAAGTAAGATCTGTAAACCACTTAGCGACGACTACAAAAACTGAAGCGAGCCGAAGGCGTCGCTATCATCGTCCATCCTTACTAGAGCCGATCAAATCTTGTTGTAGTAGATAGTCGGGAAGTTGTTATGTTGGGCCCCATCAGGACCAACGCAACAGGAAAACAACCGTTGCCTATGACTCTAGACGCACCACTGGGACGCTAGACAGGAAAAACTTAATCCATCTTCAGGATGTCACAGTCTTGCCATACTGCGTAGGACATAAACCCTAACCAAACTAAGAAAAACACCTACAAACAGAATATTTATCATATGACTTAGCATTTGCATGATCCTACCAATCTTTGAGGTAAGTTCATCATTACCTTCCACATGGTCAACATTTTCTTCTCCATGGAGGAAGATGGTACTCGTTCTATATGCCATTGGAAATGATTCTCAGACATACACTACAAGAAATGTGTCAATCTATCATGAATTTATTAAACCTTCTCTACTAATGTTTAAATAAAAGAGATGCACTTTGGGAGCCCACGCAGTCGTCCGGGTTTGCTGGACTAGCTCCATCAATGGCACAACATGTTTATCATCGTGTCCGTCGTGCGGTTGGCTCGAGCCTTAATGATATCAACAAGAAGGACATCTTAAATCAAATGAAATAACCAATCACATTTTAGTTACACACAAATGTCTAAATAGACAGTTATATGTGAACAAAAAAGAAGACCATACTAACATTTGTGTTTCTTGTCGAGTAACAAATTATGTGATGCAAACTGCAATCTATTGTACATGTTGTGACAGAACTCGAATTTCCACGGCCCTGACTCATATTCGTGAGGGTGTGCTTGCGTGGCATGGATACCTTATAAATTTTTCGGCATAATATCTGCTCATAAATTCACAACAATTAATCACTATATGAAGCAAGAATTTAATTCTCATTGCAAAGATACTAATAGCTATAAATATATCCACATGAAGAGATACTAAAAGAATTAAGGCAGGAGTTCCTCAGAAAGAAAAAAAGCAGGAGTAGCAGGGGTATATAAGGGTGTGCAAAGCCAAGATGACTCAACACAAACCAATCACTCGATCGAGATCGACACACACCTCACGCACGAGCGACGCGACAGGAGCCAAGCAATCTGTAACCGCCGCCATCGCCATGTACAGCACCGTGGACGCAATAGCGGCGGCCTACGACGCGCTGCTCGACGCCGCGGCCGCCGCTGTCCGCGAGCCCGGCCGCGCCGCGGAGCTCGAGGACCTCAAGCGCTGCCTCGACGCCTTCAAGGAGTCCTGCGACCGCGCCGAGGACCTCGTCCAGGCGGCCGCCGCCGGCCTCGGCTCCTCGCCGTCCGCTGCCTCCGGCCTCGACGCGCTCTTCTGCACCGTGCAAGACATCCAGAAGGATCTCGTCCAGGTCGCCGCTGCCGGCGTCGACGAACGGGAGGAGGAAAAGGAGGTGGAGGGAGAGAAGGATTCCGCGCCCACGCCGCCGGTGCCGGTGGTGGCGAAGGGCGAGTAGCTCGCTCGATCGATCCATGTCGTCCCTTTGTTGTTTATGATGTTAATCCTCTTGGTTATTGTGCTAATCGGATGACTCATCTGGATGTGGTGATTAAATGATGAAAAGGTAGGAAAACTGAATTGATGGTAGAATGTAGATTAATTCATCGTGTTTTCTTTTCTCGGAGAAAACTTGCCTTGGTTGCTATGGTGGCTTTCGAATTCGCGGCGAAATTAGAGCAAAATTAGAACAGAAAATGAAAGGCAGTCAGAGCCTCAGAGGGTAGAACTAACCTTGGGTTTGCACATTGCTCGTTCTCATGTTCTAAACCCATGATGATTCGTTTATTACTTCAGGCATGTGGTATTCCTAAGATAGTATATCTTGAATGTAGTTGCGCACCTAATAATAATAAAAATAATAATAATCTTTACTATTAAAGGTGGCTTGGTGAATACCTGGTGTCACACTTCTCAATATTTACCTAGCAAATGCCACCGTACATAACGATATCGCCTCAAATCGCTCCGCACCAACCGCCTCGTCCCAAATCGCTCCGCACCAACCCCTCGTCCCTCCCGGACCCGCAGCACTGCCCAAGACGATATCTCTTCCGAACTAATCGCTAATGACTATAATGTCTAAAAAAATCGATCTGTTTCATCCGAGTTAATCGCTATTGCCGTTCACTTCTTCCGTACATACCTATTCTCTCGCGCCGTTCACCTCTCCTTACCAGAAGAGAGAAATAGCCTAGCCAGGGGAAACAATTTTGCCCGATACATTCTCTTTGCCATCAACAGGCACATCCCCGGTCAGAGCATACCACGCCGGTGCGCCGAGCAGGCCGCCGCATCAAACACAGCCAGTGCTTACTACCCTAGCGCGGTGCAGGCCGCCGCCGCCGGGCTGTTGTCGTCGAACCTTATTTGAGTACGCCACGCCGTCGAGCCAGGACATGCCACACTAGATGGCTGAGCTCGCCGCCGCCGTCGAATCCGACCAGAGAGGCCACCGCCATCGAACCAAGCCGCGTCGGCCTGTCTGCATGCGTGTAACGCCAGGCTGTAACCTACATGCATAGCCTTCACATGCGAGACTGCGTGATTGAGCTTCTACACCTGATTTTTTTTTTCAAAGACCCAGCAATCGCTGGCTTTTTCATTGATTAGCAGAGGGAAATAGGTTACAGTGGTCACCCATCAGGTAAATCACCTGTCGGAGTGCCCGGAAAATTCAGAGAAAAAAACCCTATTGTAGAAACAAAAACAAAAACGCTCGATTCATGGAAGTTCGAAGAGCAGAGCGCGCACGGCCTTAGCGCCTGCCATCGCCCAGCTGCTGGCCTCGTCATGGATGGATGTCGTGATTGCGTGGACCGGCCTGATCTTTTGTTGGAAGATTCTGCCGTTTCTTTCGCGCCAAATTTCTGAGCACACCAAGATGAACAGCGAGTGGATGCCCTTGGTGTGTCGCGCGCCGCCATTAGCTGTTATCTGTTGCCACACCTCCGGAAGGGATTCATCGTCGCTCCAGTTGGATGGTTTTAACGCACTGCAGTTTGGCCATCCCGATATGGACGTCCAGATTTGGCGTGAGATCGGACAGTCAAAGAACAAGTGTCGTGATGTCTCCAGATTGCGTACGCAGAGTTGGCAGAAGTACTCGTTGGGCCATCCGCGGCGTTGGAGGCGATCCGCACACCAAAGCCGGTCGTGCATGAGGAGCCAGGCCGTGATCTTGCATCGAGCCGGCGCCCAGACCTTCCAGATCAAGCTGGGAGCGTTGGACTGAATCTGACCTTCAAACTGTAGACGGTACGCTGATTTTGCCGAATAAACGCCATCAGAGGTGAGGGTCCATCTGATTGAGTCTGTTGCGGCGGAGGAGAGTCACATCCTGCATGGAGCGCCAGAGGTTTATGAACTCCGCATCAGGTCAGCCGGGAACTGGCGGCCGAGATCGGTGACCCAGCGGTTGTCGAGCAATGCCTGTGCCACTGTCCTGTTTTTCCGCCGCGATCGCTTGTACAGGCGTGGAAACTGCAAAGATAGCGGCGCGCCCTTGTGCCAGTTGGAGTGCCAGAAAGTTGCTCGGCTGCCATCTCCAATAGTGACCCTCGTGGCGGCATGGAAGAGAGTACGATCCCGTATACAGAGAGACAAATCTGGAACTCTACAATGTACACCACGCTTTCTTGTGTTGTTTTCACCTCTTCTCTGTTAGCATTAATCTTGATAATATGTATTTGCATGAGTCTGTGTAAAGCTAGGTGCAATGCCTACTAGCTAGTTTCGGTTAGAAGTGTATGCAGGGTGAGACGCCGAGGTGCCACGTGAAGCTGGCCTTGCCATGAGAAGCGGTGCTGCATGGATGGATCGAAGTGAGCCAACGGGCTGCACAAGTTATCTAGGAAGTTGTTAGCTGCATGTGTGCCTAGAGCGAGTCTTGGAATAGATCAAGTCTGCTAGTTGTTAGTGGTTAGCTAGTACGTGGAGTTAGTTGGGTTAGTGGCCGAGTGTGACGGCCGGTAGTGGCGTGAGTTCATGGCACAAGTGCCTGGGTCCTTTGTATAAATAGTTCATTCAGTTAATGAGAAAAACAAGTCGTGAGGGCAAGCAACAGTGTAGTCTTTGTGCTCACCAGGGAGGAGTGTCTCTGTGCAAAGCTAGAGTATTTTCTCACTTGGTGTATGTGTGTGTGTTCTTGTGAGTTGAGAGAAGAGAGAGAGTCAGAGGTAGAAGAAGAAGGCGCTGCATGAGATGCAGCGCCAACAATTGGTATCAGAGCCTCATCCATCAAGGTCGGAGTCTTCATCGCCGTCGAGCTGCGTCACGAGCGAGGAGAAGATATGCTGCCCGGTAAGTCGTGGCACCGGCGGCAAAGAGGTGATGGCCATGGCGCGGAGGTCATTACCATGAGGAGTTCATTGTCCATGTCCGAGTCGTCGACAAGGTGCGTCATCGGCGACAACATGGAGGTGGGTCACCGGCGAGTTGCGACACCGGTGATGAACATGTGCGAGTCGTCGACAAGGTGCATCATCGGCGACAACATGGAGGTGGGTCACCGGCGAGTTGCGGCACCGGTGATGAACATGTGCGAGTCGTCGACAAGGTGCGTCATCGGCGACAACATGGAGACGAGTCACCGGCGAGTTGTGGCACCGGTGGAGAACAAGATGGCGTGGTGACGGGTGCTGCGATGGCGTCGTGTACGTCGAGAGGTGGCCGCTGCGTGCGGCAAGACGGTATGGTGACCGGCGCTGCGACGGCGTGGTCCACGGCAAGATGGTGAGCCGTCGTTCATGGCAAGGTGAAGTTGAGTGAAGATCGGAGAATCAAGATTAGGGGGGTGAATGTTAGCATTAATCTTGATAATATGTATTTGCATGAGTCTGTGTAAAGCTAGGTGCGATGCCTACTAGCTAGTTTCGGTTAGAAGTGTATGCAGGGTGAGACGCCGAGGTGCCGCGTGAAGCTGGCCTTGCCGTGAGAAGCGGTGCTGCATGGATGGATCGAAGTGAGCCAACGGGCTGCACAAGTTATCTAGGAAGTTGTTCGCTGCATGTGTGCCTAGAGCGAGTCTAGGAATAGATCAAGTCTGCTACTCCCTCCGTTTTTTAATATAATATGTTTTAGGTGTTGCACATGTTGTCTAGATACATACTAAAGTGAGTGAACATGCATACTAACACATGTGTACATGTGCATGTAGACAAATGCTAAAACATCTTATATTAAAAAACGGAGGGAGTAGTTGTTAGTGGTTAGCTAGTACGTGGAGTTAGTTGGGTTAGTGGCCGAGTGTGACGGCCGGTAGTGGCGTGAGTTCATGGCACAAGTGCCTGGGTACTTTGTATAAATAGTTCATTCAGTTAATGAGAAAAACAAGTCGTGAGGGCAAGCAACAATGTAGTCTTTGTGCTCACCAGGGAGGAGTGTCTCTGTGCAAAGCTAGAGTATTTTCTCACTTGATGTATGTGTGTGTGTTGGTGTGAGTTGAGAGAAGAGAGAGTCAGAGGTAGAAGAAGAAGGCGCTGCGAGATGCAGCGCCAACATTCTCTCGCCACCATGCCGCACTAGAAGATGGAAAAGGACGCGGTAGACTCTGATTAGACGGAGAATTTGTTAACAACCTTTTTTCAGTCAACTGCTAATACTGTAAAATTAGATTATACTGTAAGTGGTTTGGATAGAGCAATAACAAGTACGAACATTGTTGGCCACAGAACACCGAGGACTGCACTTAATTGTTACCAGACATTTGTTTTTTGTTTAGTTGTTTATTTATCCCACTCAACTTGTAGATAGTGACTGTCTGGCAAGTGTGCCGGACAAGCGCTATTGGACGTGCCGGCACGCGTTGTTGTCTATTGGGAGCGACGCGCCCCACCGATCGCTTCCAATAGATTTGTAGAAAAAAATAAACTTTAAATATGGACGAATCGGTGATATTTCATTGAATTTGAATGATATTTAATAAACTTAAGCGAAATTTAACTAAATTTAAACTAAACCCTAGACCCTAGATCTAGCGGCGCTGCCAGCCGGCGTGAGCGAAGGAGGCCTATCCTGGCGGCGATGAAACCCATTACACGACATCATCAAGGAAGACGACTCTCCTGGCGGCGGCATGGCATGTCTTGCATGCCTCAATGATCTCCGGCTGCTGAGAAGGAGGTCACATCTGCTACCTTCGTCACCGAGGCTTCCGATTTCACCGCCGTGGCCGTGGCCGAGCGTGGTGGAGTTTGATCTAGCGGCAGCAGAGGAAGGCCTCGATGTCGGCCTGCATTCCCTCTCACTTCGGCATTATCACATTATCACTGCCTGGCTAAGATTAAATGCATTTCAGTTTTACCCTATGAAAGCCGAGAGGCACACATTTAAGCACCTCAGTTCTCATCTCAACTATGTCCAAGCGTAGTATCAGTTCTTATTCAGTTTGAGTCAAGGTTGAATTCAACGGTTTATATGGAACACCAACAGGTTTTCAGAGCCAAACATCACACATAGCTACATACCCTGGATTGCCAAGTACAGGGATACCAATTCCTTATCAAAAAAATAATGGAATGATTTAGCAGCAATATTCATCTTACAAATTAATCCGACTCTGATTCATCTTCGCTACACTCTTCACTTTGTTCAATATCTATATGTTTATGTTTACATGAAAATACTTCACATCTCTTTCCAAAAAACCTTCCGATCTCTTAGCTCGTTTAAGTTAAATGTAATGAAATGCATATAATTATCAAGAAAGATATACACCAAACAGGCCGACGGTGGTTGCTGGTGATTGAGAATCGGAAAGACAAGGATATGCACGGGCTCTGCTCAAATTGGTGACGCTGAGCAAGATATAAAAAGAAGATCAAATTGGATGATTAGTCGACCGTGGATAGGTGTCACTAGACGAGATAAAAAAAAACTATCTATCTTTTTTACCCGTTGCAACGCTCGGGCATTGTGCTAGTAATAATCTCTACTATATAATATTGCTTGAGGAGGTGTTGGTGTGTTTTTCACTTTTCCGGTTCTACCCCTACATCGCTGGGCTGAGGTAGGAAATATTACAGGCTCTGCCACCGCCAAGTAAAACGTACCGTTTCGTCGCCGCGATTTTGCAATCTAGCCCCTCTAAAATCGGGAAATTAACCCGCGGTACCAAACCCCGTTGACCCACTGTCGCACCGGACCTCCACTCGATCCCTCGCTCCTCTCTCCTCCGAGCGGCGGCAAACGACGGGCGGCAGGCTGCGCAGAGTTACGCCGGCCCTAGATCCTCCGGCGGCGGCCCGCCCCGCCGACGCGGTGCTGATACTGTTCTGGCACAGGTCGTCTACCACGATCCCCATGCTGCGGCGGCGCGGTTCTTCGACCACGATCCCCATGCGCTCCCTGCCCACGGCCGTCTCCGACGCCCGACTGCCATGGCGCCGCCTGAGTTGCTCGCCGCCCCGTCTGGTCTCGCGGACCTGATCATCTCTCCTATGCCGGCTGGCCTCCCTGAACCATGCCGGCCGCACGCATCGCAGCCGCTGGAGCCACCGAGTCGGCTCCAAGGCTCCTGGGGTTCAGGTCCGCCACCACTGACCACCCCTGCTCCATGGCCCGGAACAGTCTCAGAGATAGGCACGGCCGCGGGGGAGGACGGGCTGGAGGTTGCTAGGCTGGGGATCTCACCGCGGATCGTGGAGAGATTCACCGCGCGGGGCATCACAGGGCTCTTCACCAGGTAACACGCTATTTGCTCAGCACAAGTGCCTAACCGAAGCTTCAGTCCCAAGGATTTGCTTAATTGCGTCTTGTTGTTGGTCTGGAATTGGGCAAGATTGCTTCCATACTTCACGTCCTACTCAACAGGTTTTGTAATGCGTCAGCAACAAATCTATTGAAATCACTGGAATGTTGTTTCACACTGTTGGGTTGAAGTTCAATGAACAGTCCTGTTGAGCTAATTTAGTGAGATGCAAGTGTGGTCTATTGGTTCTGACCGAATTTGATAACTCACAAGGAAATCAGATATTGCTGAATTTTGTAAATGACATTGGAATCTTGGAAAAACCATTACGGTGTAATGAAAATACCATCTGCGTCATAAAATATTCTATTGCAAAAAAGGCTTATCCGTTTGTAATATTGTTAACCGCAGAAATATACGCAAGAAATTTTGGCTTCTTTACCAAAAAACAACAGACCATAGAGAGATCTCAGCAAGACGATCCAAACAAATGGTATGAGAAGTTCTTCGACAATATCGGGGAGTATGTTTTACATGTGGCGACAAGTATAATCCCGGACATAAATGCCCAAAGATATTTTTTCCAAGTTATTGAAGAAGGGGTTGGTGTTCTCATGAAGCTGAACATGCCGAAGCAAAAGATACTGAGCTCTCGGCCTTATCTGAATGTACCACGGCTGGCGCTAACTGTTCTAACACAGTTTGTTTGCATTCTTATTATTGGCTATCATTAGGTTTTGGCTCTCGTTTGATATAATAGCCTCTTGTTTCACTTGAGATTGCTCAGAGTGCACTTATATTTTCTTAATTTGAGATTGATTGGTTCTTGGTCGGATAAAATAATGTGTTATGAAATATGTGACATAGTTTTGAATACACATAATATATGCAAATGAAAATTATTATGTAAGTGGCGAGTATTTTTTTTAATTTTGTGTAGATTGTTGTACAGTAGGACCGGTGAGAAAATTGGATCATGGGAGATATCGGATATACTCTAAAACGACGATAGAAAATCAAAATTTAGTTCAAACCTAAGATGTTTGATTTATCACCCGTTGCAACGCACGGGCACTTTGCTAGTAATAATAATATAGCTTCAGCTCGCAAAGAGCTAAATACTTACAAAATCAATTTGTATAAAAAAATGTGGATCATTTTTTCCGATAAAGGGAATATATTAATACCGAGAAGATATCAATTACACCTGTAATAACTAATGAATAGAGCAAGTCTAGACATTAATGGTGCACATAGCCGAAAAACAAAAGAAGAAGAAAACGGAAAACAAAGACCCCGCCGAAGCAAACAGAGACCCACAGCAGCAATAGCACCAACAGTGGTAACGAAACCTCGACTCTGAAAAAGCTTCTCCAAAACGACGTCTTCAAGAAGGTGACAATGCACAAACACCGTCGTCATCCGGTATAACCAGCATGGTCACATCCTTTGTTTTGACCCCCGCGGAAGGTCCAATTTCGAGACAATGCCTTCAACAAGCTGACTAGGGAGCCATCATTGCCAGGTACAATCACCGAAGGCCAGACCTAGGGTTTTTACCCCTGAAATTGAGACACGGAACTCAAATAGAAACGCCAAGAATGAAGTCTGCCAGGGACAACCCCCACTTGTCGAGAACACTGCTGTAAAATTCTGATCGTCCGACACACATATTTCTTCCAATTCGCTGCGAGTATTCCTCGGGATCTTCTCGAATCGACACGAGCATGCGAGATGGAACCTCTAGAGCCTATCTAGACTTCTGCAGCGATGTGTCATCTTATCCCCGTCCCTTCCGAACACATGCGGGACAACCGCATACACGCAGGGTCCACATCACCACGTGATCAAAAACCGTGCACGTGTAAAGCAAGTTCCCCCGTTGATGGTGCTTCTCCTCCGGCGCCTACGAATTTCCACAATCCGCCCTTGCGGCGGCGCCACCGCACCTATCAGGGCCATGGCGGCGCATTGGATCGGGAAGGCGAGGGCAACCAGGAGGCGATGTCGCATGGCATGCCCGAGACGCCAATCCGAACGGAGGTAGCTATACGTGACCAACCAGTGAGATAAATCTAGATCTTCAGATCTTGGAAGGCCCCGCGAGCGCATGAACTCAAGAGAGGATGGCTGGCCAGCAGTTGATTCCCGCGATACCAAGCTCCGCCGGATCAGGCTCCCACATGACTGGTGGAAAAGATCCAGACGACTGCAAAATTGCTAGAATAGGGTACACGGCGACGGCGGACAAGAACACGCTAGAGCCACATAAAACGAAATTGTTGGGGGTACCCCACCGCCGACGGCCTCCTCCGGCGGCGGACAAGAACACGCTAGGGCCACATAAAACGAAATTGTTGGGGGTACCCCACCGCCGACGGCCTCCTCCGGCGGCGGCAGGGTGGGGAGGCGACGGAGAGGAGCCTTTTAGGTGGCGGCGCTGGTAGGCCTCCGGAGTCGCATGAGTCAGGCGACCCAGGAGGCTTCGCGGCCTGGCATGTTCTCTTCGAAAAAAATGTGGAAGCTAGAGCTACACCGAGCTTGGTATTTTGAAAAAAAAAAACTCTTAAAACTGATTTTTAAAGATTCAAAAGTATCTTAAAAAGTTCCTGGATGTAGTCCATGATGCGTACTACAAGCATACAAAATCTCAATGTGAAATACTTTGTATTCTCGACAAAGTATGGATTTGAGTACAGTGAACAATGCAAATTTTCAAACACCCAAAATTGTCGGATTTTGTTATTTTGTGTAGCTCCAAATATAAAGTATTTCATGTTGAGATTTTGGACACTTGTAGTACACATCATTGACTACATTTAGGATTGTTTTAGATTTGTTTGAATCTCTGAAATATCTTTTCCAGTTTTTTTTAAAGGTCTACATGTAGCCTGAACTCTCAAACGAATAATTTCTGAATCAAATGAGTCAAGTAAAAATGCAGCAATGTGCCATAACTATGTCATTTAAACTCCACTATAAAGTTACCGTTGACTTGAAATTCTGCATTCTTGTATAAATGCGTATCAACTGAGTTGAGGATTCAAAAAATTGTGGCATGTAAGATCCATGATGTCAGTGTTGTAAAAAAAAATTGATACTATAATTTTTTAACGATTTCAGCGATTCACTGGTGATAGCACAGTAATTCTACCAAACACTGAGGCAACTCAAAGCTTTCCGGTTAACATAATATGAGCTATAGATTATTTGCTTCAAACAAGTCATATTACAGTCTTTACTGTATTTTGCAATCATCTCACTTGCACATGTATTCCTGTGAATCAGTTCCAATTTTATTACTCCCTCCGATCCATATTAATGGGCTCAACTTTATCTAGATACGGATGTATCTAGTTAAGTGTTTAGACTAGATGCATCCGTATCTAGACAATGTTGAGTCCATTAATATGGATCGGAGGGAGTACTAGTATTAATTTCACAGGGCACTTGCCTACAGTAACTCTGTAGTAGTGATGATACCGAGAAAACAATCAGCAGTAGTTTAGTAAGTCTGGCATAACAAGAAAATTACAGAATTTACAGATCTGAGGAAACTCCCTTGATAAGACAAGCTCCCACTTTCCAATTACGCCTACCAGGGTCTTGCACACTAAAATTATCGCAATGCCTACTAAAAACTGTACAGACATAACACACATTGATCTGGTAGCTCAAAATCGGCAGATCCCCGGCTTCTCCGTACGGCAGAGCGTGAGTATCTCTTCGTACTTGGAAGGATAGACAAAGCCCCACAGCTGCAACGTACAGGAAAAACTGAGTTACACATCCATATCCCTAAATCAACATCCAAAAAATATGGCGAGAACTTATGCACTTCACAACATTCATGGATATCATAAGATTAAGAAACGTTGATGTTCCGAGGACCTTGTCATTTCAGCTGCAACCCTAGCTACACTTCTAATTTACAGCTTCTGATTGTAAGGTGATACCTGAACTATGAACAATTAGTTTTCTTTGTTCTTGCTAGTATTCGCTGTTGTGTCATGTAGTATGCATATTCTGAACTGGGTAGAGAAGGCTTTTACTTTGTGTTCAGTAACACAGTGCAGTAACTTCATGCTCATGGCCCTGACAAAATCTCCCTTGATTTCCACTTTTCCAGTGGGCAATATAGCTTTTTTCGTTGCATATGTTAGTTCTGTTAGGTGGTGTGCACTTGTGTGAGACGTGACTCTTGGACCAAATAATGTGGGACATAGGGCATGAATAAGATCTTCAAAGAGGAATTATGAAGTGCATAACCGGGATAGTTTCCGCTATTCATATGTTAGAGCAGTATGGATGTAATTGCATTCGTCAATCACAGGAAAAATGGTGAAAACACTATCCATATGTATTACTGAACATTTTGTTAGTCAGGCATATGCATGTGTGCATCATGTGTCGATCACGAATACGAAAATTTGCATTTTTGGAATTTGCAAAAATGCCATGGGCAAACTGATGAGTTTTTTTATGTGGGACAACACTCATAGTCATAATCACCAAACTACCACTTGGCATTAAGTCTTTGGTTCATGTTCAAGACAAATATGGTTTAGATTTCTGTAGTCAAGTAGAGCTACAAATTTCATTATATATGTGTTGTTCCATGTAGTCAAAGACTACTATTTCTACTCAGTATGTTATGCTTCAGTGTTGTAACTTGTAAGTACCTCAACTTCTTTAACCGCAAAGTCCGCAGAATGCGATAAACACTGGTTGTTAAATGTCTCTGAATTTGCACTTGAACCACTCAAACTGCAGATAGTACAAAGAGAAAGGGTGAGCCATTAAGATTGACTTAAACTAACAAACAGTGTTAAAAGCACTAAAGAGAAACTTAGAAATGTAGAGGGAGGGATTACAGGTCCGAGTCTAGATAAAGTGCAAAATGACTGCCACCTCCTAGTGCCAAATAGTCAGCAGAGCACACAGTGAAATACTTATTAGCACCTGCAATACGCAATTTGTTCAATAGTAAGAGAATGAGCCAATAGATACAAATAACAAGGTGGACACTTAAGAGCTCTCTAGAGGTTAACTGTTTTCTGCCTGTTAGCAAAGGGTGCAAATTGATCTTAATGATAACATGTGTACCAACTACCAACTGGATACATCAGAAATTTAGAAATTTATGCTAATGTTAGAATGTATCATTGTGAACAGGAACTCAAGGAAAATAAATAAATTATAAACTACATCGACTAGCGATGAGTCCTGAAGCTCAGAAAATGACAGGGGAATATATCTTTTGCCAGCTTTTGATGTTCTTATTGAAAAAACAACGAAAATAGATAGAAATATATATTACCGGTTGGTCGATAGATAGCAGGATCGCTGTGTAAACTAGTGAAAACAAAGCTGTTATTTGTTCCCTGCAGTACTTAATTTCCATTAATATCAGTAGAAGGTGAGTAGATGATAATAATAATAATATCATCAGAATGTTCGGTTGGAACCTGATACTTCTTTGAGCTGGTTGGCTGTAATGGAGCCTCAACTAAACCACCAAATACTGCCCCCTTTTTGTCCCCAACTACCTGTTACAGAACACATCGATAAATAAATAACAGGAAATTAGCAATTAGCAGCTAGCAGCAAAAGAAAAAAGATATTACAGAGACTAAAAAGGAAGTCATACTGGGAACAGCTTATAAAATAAGCACCACTACTTAAATAGATACTGTTTGGAACTACATAATATTTATAATTGGCCACCCTCTTTCAAGTATTGGTGAAACTATAACAAACCTGACACATCAAGCTACTTACAAATCTTACCAAGAGTGAGTAACCAGGGCATAGCTTACTCCTTCTATATAAAGTAGATAAAGATATCCCATGCCTCCATGTGCTGCAAAATTGTAATATAAACATTAGACAATAGCCGATATGTGCAGTCATAACATGTAGGAATAGCAGATTATAAACCTGTATAGCAAAACCCAGCTCCTTCCTTGGGCGAGAATAGGAAGAGAGGAATAAAGTACTGATCGCATTATTTCTGACAAAAGGACAGATGGCTCTGACATGACTGGCAAATTGTTCAATGAATTAACTTCCTCTGGTTCTTCAAGCTCCAGTACAGGGGCAATCAGTTCAGAGTGATTTACCACCTCTTTGCCAATTTTAGGCTCTGGATTTTGTTTAAAGCCGCTCATCCTAGCTGCTTTGTTAATGATTTTTCCAATGGAATGCTTCCCTCTGCTTAGTAGTCCTGTCCTTCCCTTGTTTGCCTTCCCGACTGGTGTTAAAGTTGGGTATCCAATTTCTTCGCTCTGCTCAGGAATTATCTCCATTGAAGTGTTAAAAGAGCTAGATGGCGACAAAAATGAGACCATGAATGCTCTAAAGGAAGAAGTGTCAGGGCCATCAGGATTATCAGAATTTTGCTCAGAATCATTGTCATCCTCTGAATTTTCTTGCTCTTCGTCCGCCTCCTACAGCAACCAAAATAGAATGAAATGGGGACTTTCTGGAACATGGGCTACTGACTGGAAGAAATCGACATTTAGTACTATGAATTGCATCAAGAACATTACATGTAGTTGCAGTTTGCTTCTTACAGCTAACAACCGGAACAATTCTTATAGTTTCACTTGATGCAAAAGATCGAAGTAGGAAAGACATCGCACACTCGAGCGGAGCTATTCATTTTCCTGAGATTGAAGGACCGTGGCAAGAGAACAGTAACTTTGTTACTTCAGTTACTACACTAGTCGAAACTTACGAGTGAGCTTAAATTTATTACTGAAGCTGCATGTATCACATTCTAAAGAAACAAAGTTATTCTGCAGTTAACAGTCTATGCTGCATAGAACAAGCATTCCTGGAAAAATCATCAGAAGTTTTGAGCACAAAATGTTGTCAACATCATCAGTGGTAAACAGTCGACACTGTATAGATCAACCCCCAGTGTGTTCCTCAGACAAAGCAGGCGATTCAACCAATTAACAGGACACAAAATTTCGTGAACTTAATGAAGCGCATCAATCCAGCCAACACCTCGAGTAATCCACCAGCCGATGCCTCTCCTACCCTAATTAGCAGCGACCAACAGCTGGCATCCCTAAACCCCGGACAATCGAACCCCAAACCCTAACAAGACACACGCCCCAGCGGCCAGACCACCATTCCGCCAAATTCAGTATCTACCGAGGCCTACCAAGTCGCCCCACTAGCGCGAGACGAGGAACGAGAGCGACAACCCAACACGAAACCGAATTAACTGTAGTAGAATAGGACCGGGAGAGGAGGGGGGGAGGGATCTGGGGTGTCTCACGGGGAGGTGGGAGGAGGGCTCGCGCTCGGAGACGGGGTTGAGGATGACGGTGGTGAGGTCGGACACGAAGTGCGCCGCCTTGCTGCCCAGCGACGGCAGGTACCCCATCCTCGCGCTATTCCTTCCTGGAGCGGGCGCGCACGCCGCCGCGGTAAATTCACGAGGGGGGCGGCTCGCTTCGCCTCCGGTGCTCCCGCCGCTGGTCCGGCCGGGGATTTGGTTGTGCTCCGATCAGGCGGCGAATGGGGAGGGGTCGCACCTCTTTTTTTTCTGTTAGCTGGTGATGAGTCTGGGTTGGAGTTTTCTGTAGTGGAGGAGAAAAGTACTATGCAGGAAGGGAACAGGATAGCTTCTTCTTCGTGTTATCCGCGGCGGTTAGCGGGCACACAGAAATACCGTGCGCCGGCGATGCTGGCCGGGAGAGGTGTCAGGTAGCTGACGGCGGTCCTAATTAATCACAAAACAGATAAAATATTATCACAAAGAATATAAATAAAAACATTATCCGAACAAATCACACTAGAGAGGAATTGGGTCAACATGTTAGGCTAATTAGATCGGATAATCCGAATTGAGAAGATTAGATAATCCTCGAAAATCCGGATAATCCGCATCTGCCGGATAATAGCAATACTGTATTCATCACCCTATCCGGACAATAACTCAATATCTAATTAATCTCTATATCCTCATGTGTATCCAACGAACTCTTATAATTGCTTACCATATCCTTAAAAAAGAGATGCGGATACGGATTGGGGACGGAAATTATACTCCCTCTGGTCCCAAAAATCTGTCGTGGGCTATACAGATGGTTTGTACTTGGTACACAATTTTCTCCCGACACATTTTTTAGATGGGAGGGAGTAACACTTTACACCCTATTTGCCCAATGGCGTATGTTCACTCTGGATCAGAGATACTGACTGTTCCAAGTCCAACGATTTGACTTGTCTCTCGCGTTACCGTGTCCAGATTTGCATAGCGCATCGACTGAAGATGACCCAGAATTACACACCGGTAAGGATAGATATTCCGTTTAGTTTTTCCTCTGTAAAAATATATGAAGATGATGATAGTGCGACCGGGGGCGGAACCCTAGCCCGCGCCGCCGCCGACTCCTCCCCCACCCTCCTCTCCCCTCGTCGCCCCTCGAGGCTGCCGGCGGACAAAGGCCGCCCGGCGCCCGTGACGGGGGCGGCGGGGATTAGCCCCTCGCAGCTCCTCTCGGTGGAATGGAGGACGACCACCGCCGGAGCTCGCCGCTGCCACCCGCCCTCGCCTCCTCGGCAGCTGCCTCCGCCCTTCGCTCCCCCGTTCGCGTCTCGTCCGCCGCCTTGCCGCTGCGGCTCCTCCAGGGCAGCCCCCGCCGACGCGGGCTTCTCCGGGCCCGATCTGGGCCCCGGATGGGCCTGGCGGGTCCCCTGGGGAGCGGATCTTCCCCGTCGTCCTCATGGCTGCGGTCTTCGACGACGGTGCTGGGGCGTACCCCCGGTAGCAATGCTGCTCTTCGTGGGCTGCCGGAGCTGGTGGCAAGGCTCCCTCTAGGGACACGGCGATGCCGACGATCCCTCCATGGCCTGATGTTCTCTGAGCACTAGCTTCAGAAAATCATCTCGATTTATTTTCCTTTCTAGTTTCTAGGGCGATGCTTAATCGTTCCTGCTTTAGCTTTCTGAGTTCAGCTCTCTGCTGCTTACTCCGAGTACTGTAAACCCTGGATGTTGTAAGACTACAAGTTTCGTTTCTATGAAATGGAGCTGGGGCGAGGCCCTTTATTCTAAAAAAGACCACGGTACTGAAACCATGAGTGACTGATGGACTCGCTATGGGGGTCTAGTCTAGCCAAACAATGACATTATTGGACCTTTATACTTTGATGAGTTGTCTTGGGATGACTTGGCAAAATCCCATGGAAAATTTCATGTTCCAACTTTCAGACCACCACTAACTTTTGGTAGTGTTGTTCCTGAATAGGTAACGCTAACACCCGTCCACGAGGAAGCGCGTTGTCGGACAATTTTCAAGCAAGTTGACGACAAATATGATACAACTTCTCTCAAACCAATCCATACAATTTTCAGGCTAGACGTACGGCAATTTTCCCTGAGCAGTGTTATCATCTCTGAACATTTTACACACTGCTAGCAGTCACCGTGTTACCCAGTAGCTAAGCTGGTACTTGCTTTAGGAAGAGTAAGTAGTTAAAGATAACCACGTGTAATTAGATCCATATCACGCATGGGCCTAAAATTTCAGACCATAGTACATCAGACCGGATTTAAATATAAATCAGTAACATAACTAAGCTCCCAAGAAATAGAGCGCAATGGAGCATCCCACGTGTCGCTGCATCGTTCCTCGCTCGCGATTCGCGAATTAGCTTCAAGTCGGTTCCTCTGCGTGCGCTGGTCTCCTTTCTCTCGTAGTTTTCCAATCCAGCACCGCCACGACAGAAAAAAGCTACGCGTGGCCCCATCTAACGGCGTCGGTTCGATTTCCTTCCACCTCACCGCTTTGACCGCGTCGCCTCTTCTCTCCCAACACGATCCCCTCCTGCTCCCTCACCGCCACCTCTTCCTGCCATAGCGCATGGCGCCGCCAGCGTCGCCGACCCAACCTGCTCCCCAGCACTGGCCACCGCTCCGGCCGGTGATCCGCTCCCGCGTCGGCTGTTCCGTCCTCCTGCCATCCGTCTGCGCCGATGTCCTCCACGACAGCGCCATCGTGGGCAAGCTCCTCCGCCCCTAGCCATCTGCGCGTCCGCCAGCGCCTCTACCCCTGAACAACTTCGTTGTTTCTCTCGGCCGTGGACCACGGCGACCGATCTCGCACGGCCGTGCGACGCCGCGCCCTCTGTTCCCACCCTCCACAAACCGCTCCACCTCCACGGCGGATTGGAATCGGAGCGAGGAGGCCGACGAGGATGGAGACGGCCGCTACACGGGTGAGCTTGACTTCTGCTGTCGGAATTTTCTTTTTCTTTCATATGCTTTCATTTTTCTGTTCATGTTCTTGTGTCAATTTTAGGGATTTTTGTTTGGTGAATAGGGTCTTTCAGATGTGACGACGAGGTATATATGATGTGGAGTACGGCCGCGCATCAGGCCAGATATGCTTCCTCTCTTCTCCCTAGCTTCAGTTCCAGTCTACCGATAGTTCAAGTTTAAGATCATGGTGAAGGAAGAGGAGATCATGACGGAGGCAGGAGGAGGCAGAGCCGGGTACATGGACACGCTTGGTCTCGGGGAGGAGGCCATGGCCATGGCGGAGTACTTCCTCTGCATGTCGCCGTCCCCCTCCTACCTCTCCTCCGCCGCCTTCTCAACCACCACCAGCGCCAGTGCTCATCCCGCCGCTTCTCCCACTTGCGCATCCTACCTGCCTCCTCCGGCGGGGCCGTACCACCACATCCTCAGCTTCAGCGGCCGGCCCGAGCGGCAGCAGTACCTGCACGGCGGGGACAACTTCGGGGCGTTCCAGTACTACGGCGCTGGCGCCGGCGGTCACGCTGTTCTCCCTTGGCCGTCCCGCATAAGTCCAGCCCGACCACCGAGTGCTCCTCCTCCATGTCGTCCTCGCCCACGGCCACCGCCGACTCGGCCCCCAAACCGCAGGCCACCAAGGTGCGTTCAGTTTACAATCTTTGTCAGAGCAAATTCATTGATGATCGTTCCTTGTTGAATGTCGATCACAGTCTTCGTCAGTTTACAGTCTTTACAGTTTGCATTGTGGAATGTCGATTGATAGATAAATTTTCAAGTGAATATATATTTGTTGGTTTCTTGCAAGATTTCGCTGTAAGTTCCATTAATGATTAAGTAGCTGATTTGATGAATGATAAACTGATGGTCGTTTTGATTCGTGTTCAGAGGAAGGGATCAAGAGGCAGCGACCAGAGGAGGGCTGCACCTGCCGCCGCTGCTTCAAACAAAAGGCCCAAAGTCAGAATTTTTTCCACTAATTGATTTATCAACCATGACCAGTTGATTTGGGCCATGATTAGCTTCCAGTTCCTGTGATGGATTGACTTTGTGGTAAAAAAAAAGAAGTTAACTTTGTGTTTGTGCGGTGGCAGGTGAGGAGGGGAGGGAGCGGCTGGGCGAGAGGATCCTGGCGCTGCAGCAGCTGGTTTCTCCGTTCGGCGAGGTAAGAAAGAAAGCGAAAAGCTTCGTCTCTCCAGCCTTTTCGCCTTTTGGCGATACGCTCTTTATTTCCTCTCGCTGCTGTACGTACAACAAGAGTACTTGCCTTGCCTCTCCGTCCCTGTGCAACCTCTAAAATTACCGCGATAAATCTGCAATCTAAAATTACCCGCCGTTGTCTTTCTATCTCACTGTAAAATTGCTAGGAGCAGCCGTTTAATAGCATAATTAGGGTGATCAATTCTTAAAAAAAAGGGTGGTCAAAGAATCATGACTGACGCGCACACACACATTGTTAACAGTTAACAGCGACTGATGCCGTATGAGCTATGAATATAGAAAATTGTGTTAAGGCTTCATAGGCAATTACTCACTTTAACCATGATTCCTTTGCGATTTGTATGGTTTTCATTTGGTGAAGTGAAAAAGCATCCTCATAGCATATTCTGATGTTTCCTTGCTAACTGTAAATATATCATTTGGCTATCATGCATCTGCATTTACAATTGGAGACTTGGAGTGCACCCTAGGAAAATCATTGATTGATCATGGTCTCTAACTCTCTATACACCATCTATCTGAATCAGTGGAAGTTATTCATGTTTCTAATGTAGCTTATTTTTATTAAGAATTCGTTGCTCAAGTCTTAACTGATAACAACCAGTAGTGAACAATGTCAGTATCAAGCTCTTAATTAGCTGAGAGGTAATTTTTGATTGTACTTATTTCTTTGTTTAGGGATTTGATCATCCCCTTCTATATCTGTTGCGATAATGTTTTTCTTTCTTTAGATGTGGTTCTCCACGAGCATGATTCCACATTTGCTATATGCTCTCATTTTAGACGTCAGTTCAAACTAATAGGGTGCTATCCACTCTGTTTGCACTGGTGTGGGCGATATCCTTTACCAATAGTCTACTGCTAATTGTGGTATGTACTCATTTCGTTTGCACTGGTAAGGCTACTTTTTAGGTCTGGAGCTCATGCAGCTTCCTATGGCTGGTTAACTGCTCAGTAAAGGACTGAAGGTAATACACTCATCTTGCTTCCAGACTTGTTTTCTTATAATGCAGAGTGCTTTGTACGTCAGCCCCATACCTTCGTGCCATTAGCCGTTATGATATGCTTATTATATTTGGGCACAAGTTGATCTATTTCTTAGGTATTTTGCTAATTCTCAACTGATTGTGATTTCCTTAAAGAACGTTCTCAAGGAAATAGCATGTTTTTTTTGTTTCAGAGCTTGATAAGAGTCCATCAAGGCAATACTCTACAGTCTGACAATCTCAGTTGGCATTTTTTGGAAAGACACTTGATTTTCTCATAGTAGTAGTTCCTTACTGAATCTCTTGGTAGATAAATGGTTCCTTCATTTGTATGAAACAGCAAAACACGGTCATAAATAATGAAGCCTTGTTATTTATGGTATTTTCATTTTATTGAGCTATTGTATTTTTTAAGACAAAATATAGTCCTGGCGCGGCAAAGCGCGCCTTACCCTTCTAGTTCCAGTCGAACCAGACAAGATGATCATCAGTCGTCGTACACGGTTTGCCTGCATGGGCGGAAGTAAATTAGGGGGGTAAAAGAGTTTGAAAGTACCTGATCAGTAGTGTCAGGAACTGAAAGTGTTGATTCTAATGTAGGATTCGCAGTGCTCTTGCTCGCAACAGCTGATGGATTTGTGTCAATATTATCAAAGTGGCTGCCCGGCACAAGCTGAGCATCGGGCGAGCAAATCGAAGGCCACATTGGGTCATCAAAATAATTCCCGAACGTCGAACCGAATTTTCTTCAGAAGATGGAAAAAAAAGTTCAGAGCGAGAAGCTTTACTGCTGCTGATAGCAATAACCACATAGACGCTCAAGGCAGCAAGGATTTAATTTACCTTGGGTGATCTGTCTCGAAATCCTCGAAGCCTCCGAGCTCAGCCAGTGCAAGAGGAACAGATCGTTTACTCTGTTCTCTGTTCCTCGTGTTCTCGCGCAGCATCTCCATCCGATGAATAGATAATGTCTGAAACGTTGTCGATTCCAGCGTACGCATCGGCGGAGAACAAGCCTGCTGCTTCTGCACCTGCACGTACATACGAGTTATCGTGAAAACTTCACCTAAACAATACAAGAAGAACGGTACGAAATTTTGTGCAAACTGGATCGATCGATGGCATACTCATAGGTGGGACGGTAACGTCGTTCTTCCGAGCTTGCGCACTGAAATTCCCTTTACCGTAGGAATAGGATACAACGTCGTCGGCGGTTGATCTACTGTCGGCGCTGTAGACTGCAGTGTTGCTTCTGATGCCACCTCCTTGGACTACGGGTCCTGAATTCGCCGGGAACTCGTCCGGGTAGATCCTCGATTTGCCGCGGCCCTGAAGCAGCATGGTGGTGTGATCGTTGCTCAGAGCGAAGTCGCTCATAACAAAGTGGGCCACCTGAGAAAGAAACGATCGGTCTTAGACAGAGGTGATCGATGGGAACCAACAAACGAAGGAGAGAACTCTTTCTTTGGCAGGTTCAGACAGTCACAGTATGATGGAGATCACAGATTAAGTATACCACGCAAATTGCTCAGCCAGCGGATGAAACGAAGAAAACACTACCTCGTCGCGAGGCTGGAGCTGGAAGCCTTCCCTCCTGCTTCCCACCGCCGGCGCAGGCATCGGTCCGAGTCGAAAAGCGGAGGGGACGGGGTGGATCGTCGTCGGCACGCCGAACGGAAGAAGCGATCGAGCAGCCTGGCTAGCTAGATGAGCAAGGGCGTATGGCGGAAGCAATGGAAAGCAAGCAGCCAAGCAGGTGAAGTACCAGTGTTCACAGCTAGTATTAGGCAGGTGGGCGGGAGCAGTGGTGCGCCCTAGCTTATATCGTGCCGCAGCTGGCCTTGCCGCGCCGAACGCCCTGTCGAGCTAGCCTAGGAAGAGCACAGCTTAATTGGGTCGGTTTTTGCCAGGAGGCGAGTGGGAGCTAGCGTAGTTGAGCCCTTGGATGCTTTGCCGTTCTGCGAAAAGAGTTAGGCGTCCGTGGTGTCAGTCAGAGAACCGCTTCCCCGGTGATGCGCCCGAGGCGCTCGTGGGAGCTTGTACGTAGGCGCGCGAACGTGGTCTAGCTATGTGCATGCCCCTTATCCATTCCTGCGATTGAAATTGAAGTGCAAGAACGTACTAGAGTAGGCCTTTGTGGCTCCAGAATACGGAGAGGAGAGGACTTGAACGTACACCATCGATCGACAAGCAAAAGCAGCCGCTCGATCGGCCTGCCGTAAATGGAAGGGGGCAAGCGCCTCTTTTCCGGCGTGGCAATGCCGACAGCGACCACGCGCGCGCTCGGCGCTGGCTATGGTACGTCACTCGTAGCTACTCCTAGCTAGCTCCAATCAACGCTCGGTCGATGCTTCTTCGCCTTGCACTGGAGCAGCAAAGCACTTAAGCACCTACAGCTGCCCGGCCTAACAAGGCAGGGAAGCATCCTCGACCGCGCAGCCCGGGTTCTTTCACGAGAACGGCAACCGTTGGTTCGGCGATCGCCTTGATGCCCCGGCGCCCTCGTGGGGAAGGGATCGATGAATTGGTGATCGATGCGTCAGCTCAAGCTAGGGAGCGAGCGGAGGCGTCGTCGCACGCGTGTCGACGGCTCCATGCGCTAGCTAGCTCTGGCCTCTGCGCTCTGAGAGAAGTTCGGCCGTGCCTTCTGGCGCTCCGATGACAGTAGCTTGCTGGTGTAATCTGCATGACAATAGCGTGGAGGTGACATCTCACGTGCGAGTATGTATGAGCTTGTCCATGGAGTCTCGTCACAAGGACTAGACGCGTGCTGCTTGGGTTTGGTGTGACATATTTCCGTTGCTTTTGTGCACCCTTGTCCTGAACAGTGGAGCAGATGGAATCAGTTCAGCACCGGGGCAGTCACCTTTCATCAAGGTTCATGATCCGCGACTTTGGGGAATCGCTAGTGCATCCAGACTCGAGAGAATGGATAGAAGAGCGTGGTACGTACAATCAGTGAGCTGCTGCATGATCATTTCAAGAGAGCGTGTGAAAGGACGAAGAAACAAGCAGATATGGACATGAACATGACACAGAACGTTCGTTTGATGTGGGCGATTCACAGTTTCTGAAATTACAGCTGTATGTGCAGAATTCAGTGGAGCGCGGAGCTAACCAAACAGTATTTTTTTTCAGAAAAGCAAAAGACTTGCAATTTTCATTACTTAAGAAGAAGAGAGTTGGCCGGTTAATTAGCAGGAAACCGGCCAAAAACCGAAACAAACACTCTCACCGACTGTCATGAAACACCACCGTCGCGAGGGCACACACAGCCATCCTGGCTACCCACACTAGCTGCACACACCACCGAAAACAAGGAAAACCACCAAGTTGTCCATCAGCGTCGTCGTCATCACTCTTCAGCGACTCCGATTTCGCCGACTCCGACCACCTAGGGAGACCTCGCCAAATTGACCTCGTGAAGCTCATGCCGTCCTATGCCAAATAGATGGCTCCTCGCGCGAAGACTAGCAGCTCAGATTCTCATGAGGAGTTCCGGAGAGGGGATGGGCAGGACCCATGTCGACGAAGATCTTCGCGACCGGACCGTCCCACACATGTCATCCAGCAGGAGAGGTCTACCAGGAAGACGAGTCGGACACGCCGGAACAAGAGCCAACTAACAAGCGTCATCGTTGCCGCGCAAGCCGTCACGTGGAACCCACCATCACATCACCTGCACAGAACCACCGTCACTAGCCACGGGTCTCGCCAACCGGATGCAGCTCCAAGACGGTGCCCCCAAGAGGGAAGCACGACATAATGCCGCCACCGTCTGATACGGAAAATCCGGATCTAGGGATTTCCCCCAGAACCTCGGGTTGGGAGACGAGAGAGTCACAACAACAGCTTCTACATCAAGGTAACGACGGCCACAAGCACCGCCGTCATGAGCGCGACCTTAATAATCAATGTGCTCTTTAACTAAAAAACAAATCAATGTGCTGGAAAAGATTGGGACGGTGCTTCAGTTGCCGCTTTCGTCGTAAGTGCACTCGTTGTTTCATGTCTCCCAACTCCTGTAGGTTAAGTATCCTCTTGTTACTGATGAAATTGAGCTGGGAGTCCGGCGTGGCTCTTGAGCTCCTTTGTTCTCCGCCAGATCTAGGGTGGCGGCGGATCTGGCGGCCGAAACCCAGGACTGGACGTGGTCGGCGGCTTCGTCCTGCGTCAACTACGATGGTGGCTTCGGCAAGGAGGTGGTGCTGGGGAGGGAGGGTGCTGGCCGTGCCCGTTTACCGGCTTAGGCTCCGTCGCCGCGCGGCGGACAAGTTCTGCGGCCTCTTTCAACAAGGAAGGCGCCCTCAGGCAGCGGTGAGAAGGAGGATGGCGACCTTCGTCGTCGACGCCGGAGAAGAAGGCAACTGTGTTCCTGGTTCTGATTTCCCCTGCGTTTTGTACTTTGTTTCTGTATTCGTACTGTGTACTCTGTACGTGGTACTATGTTGATTATACGTGGGCTTTCAAAAAAAAAAGAAATTGTACTGGTGGAGATCATGGACATGCGATGGATGCCCAAGGCCAATATGCCAGGGATGCATAAGAGCATGTCTAGAAGATCCTGTAAAAATACATTCTTAAAACTCGTATACGGTACCCCTCAAGCCTAGTTTGAGACATGAATAGAGCGTGACAGAACAGAAACCTAAAATCGGTACCGAAGAATTCAGAAAACTTGTTCGTGCTAAAAAACAGAGATGATCACACTAGTAGAAAAACGAGTATTACAGTCTGTTACTAGCGGCGGTTTGAGCAACTAAAAAAATAACATGCTGCCATACGCTACACCTCAGCCGGTTATTTGGAATAAACCGCCTCAAAAGAAAAAACCGGCTCCAATAACACGGCATCGGCCACGGTCCAAACTACCGGCCGCCTCCCACGAACCTAGAGGTGGTTCATAAAAAAATACGGCTGAGGCCTACTAACGCATTAGGGTCGGGTCATATCGCGGAGAGCCTCCGATAAAACGTGCGTCGGCCTAAAATAACGAGAGTCTCTAAATATATTTTTTCAACGTCAGTCAATCTTTAAAACTGTACGGTTTTGCGTTTTTGGAATGCGTCCGGCCGCTCCCGCTCTTTTTTGTTGTCCGTAACGTGGCCGTGCAGTCCATATAAATTCGGACGTTCCATATATCTTGATACTTCGATTTTACAACTATACAAAATAGTTAAACTAGAACATGCTAATTTATACTCGATACTACACGTACGTACGTGCGTACGTACACTTCTACACCCACACACTGCTACTCCTCGTCGCTATCACCGAAACTCCAATCCTCATCGGAGTGCTCGACCTTCACCGCCGTCGAGCGGCCAGCCTCGTCGGTCTTCTTCTGCTTCTTCCTGGCCTCTGCATCCCTTGCCCAGTAGAACTCCATCTCCGCCTGCACAAGATCCGGATACTCCCTTCGAATCCTATCCATGGCCGTCTCATCGGACTCATGGGGGGCGACAACAAGCTGCTCCTCCATTGGACGTAGGTGCTGCTGCCGCCTCTCCTCTTCGCGGGTCGACGCAGCCCGCGCTTCCCGTTCGAGCCACTCCGCGTCTTGTAGTGTCTCCACCTCCGGAAAGTTGAGGTCAGACTTGGGCCGGCCGACCCTCCACACGGCGGCGTCGTACACCCGCGCGGCATGGTCCGCCGTGTTGAAGGTGTCGAGCCACCGCTGTCGCCGGTTGAACGAGATTTCTGCGGCGTAGCGGTCGGACGGCCGCATCTGCACCCCGTGGAACCCCATGTTACTCTGGACACGGCGGCGCGGCGGCATCTATGGTGGACTTGGATGGGGCGGCGGCGGATCTGGCGTTTGGGCGGTGCGCGGCACTGTGGATATATGGCCGAAATCAGGGGAGGTGCTACGCGTGGGAGGGGAAGGGGGATTTTCACACTGCAGGTCGCTTTTGGCACAAGGCCCTGTTTTATGGATCAAATTTTCACACTGCGCGTGGGAGGGGAAGGGGGATACTCCAGTCCTATAGGATTTGGTTTGTATCAAAGTTTATTTGATTCAAGGAATTGTACTAAAAAGAGCTTGGAGTAGATGTTAGAATTCCTATGGGAAGTAGTACAAAAGATTACTTAGGAAAAATTCCTATAGTATCCAATCCTACAAAATCAAACAAGGAAGAAAAGGAAATTTCATATAGGATTGAATCCTGCAAAATCCTATGCAATTCCTTTGAATCGAACAGGCCCATAATTTTTTTTATTCTAAGAAAAGAAATAGATAATGTGCCATTGCAGTGAGTTCACAAATACTACCACAAGATTACAAAAGGTTCTTAAAATATTACAAGGTTTTTACAAACCAGTTCAATGATCAGTGCCATTGCAGTGAGTTCACAAGTACCGCAAACATTACAAGATTCTTAAAAAATTACAAGGTTTTTCAAATTGATATTACACAGTGAAACTCCTCCACTTCATTGATTTCGCAAACGGATCTTCCAGTGATAAGTTATGTATGAACTGAACATTATCCATTAAGTTCATACCTATATCTATAAAATGAAATTCAGCTTCTGCAGAAGCTTTGTTCTCCAGCTTTAGTCGCCTGCGCTGACTAATGAACCATTTTCTCGGCTGCTCTGTATCGATGTCAAACCTCATTACCTTGAGCGCTCTTGCGTTCACAACAAAGAATACGGCGAACTTAACCTCGGGTGGGTTGCCTCGGTAGTCATTCAAAGTAATTTTTTTGAGATGGTGATCAAGGCATGCGATACGATTGTTCCTGTCATATCGCAACCCATTTTTCAGTGATTTCGGCCCTTGTGCCGTCTGCGAAAAAATAGAACATGTGTCAAGTACAGTGCCCACATCAAAACAAAAGATGCATGTGAGTACGTGGGAAAAAGTACGGCAATTTAGTTATCTTTTAAGTACAATGCCTATAAATTCACTTTTAAACACTACATTTGAATCAGAGGAAAAACAGAGGAATTGTTAATTCAAAGCCTACAGATATTTTTGCCATGTTACTAGTGTTTGAATGACAGAAAAACAGAGGAATTGTTAATTCAGAGCCTACAGAAATTTTCGCCGTGTTACTAGTGTTTGCATCACAGGAAAAACAGAGGAATTCTAACATTGCGGTTTTACTGGATAGAAAACAATTTTCCTTCAGAACTAAGTGCAATGCAATCCTAGCTATGCAATCCTATGGGGAAAATTCCTCTGAATCAAATGAGCCCTTACTGAAAAAGAGAGCTCACCTGGATAGCTTCTCCATGCACGGAAAGAATCTAAGGAAGGCAACAACTGATTCCAGATTGGGGCCAATAGAATCTAGTGCCAAGTTCTTCACTGTGCGGAGAGACGAGGTCAAGCTTCTGGGAAACATTTCCTGCACAACACCGAACATACAACAAGAAAATTAGCAACAATGTGAGTGGCAAGTTGGGAGAACACTGAGCAAATCAAGAGGACTGTTTTACCCAAAAGATCGTGGATCCAACAACAAGTTTGGAGCTGAATTTACTCGTGTAGCCCAGCAATGTCAATTTCGGTGTACTAATGACAGTGACTGTTGTCCGAGCATCTACACTAAATACACTCAACCTCTCAAGTAAAGGCGCATCCTCAATGACCAGGTCGTACAGATAGAAAGAATGTGATGATCTCCGCCATTCTGAGCGTACGAAGCCAATCGATCGGATAGTCGCCGAGACGATGCGGAGGGGACCGAACAGCCCGAATACCCCCTCGAGATGTAGGCGCTCGAGCGCAGTACAGCCGCCGAGCAGGCGCTCGATGGCCTCGGTCGAGATGCCGACGACGCCGGTGAGGATGAGCAGATTGAGAAGAGGGAGCGCGGCATTCATCTTGGGGATATTGCATCGAACAAACCTGGCGCGGTGCAGGGTGGGGAATAGGCCGGGCAGTGATATTGGCAGCTCGAACACCCGTAGTCCACCTTCGAACAAGATCTCCTCGAGCTTATTTAGGGCGGGGGATTCGAACCACTCGTTGAGCTTGGCGCCGACATTGCACTTGGCACTGAAGCTTCAGATGGTAAGTCGTGTGACTGGCCCAGGGTGTGTGGCGAGAATCTAGGAGACTGCGATGATGCGCTCGTCATCCAGGGGCCCGTCGACAGTGAGCTTCAGGGGGACGGAGCGCCAGAGGGGGCTCCACCGCTTGGAGAGCACGGTTGTACGCGCGCCAGATTTGGTGGGGAGGAGGGAGAAGATGATGCGCAACATCTTGACGGGGAGTTGGCTAATGAGGTCGAGGCTCGCCGGATTCTCTTGCTGTTCTACCTCGACCCGCCTGCGATTGTTGGACGCCTCGATCTCCATCTCAGCCGTCGGCGACACAGGCAAGCTCGGCGGTGGGATTTTCTGGGAGTGGGGTTTTTTGGGGCGGCGGCACTGTTGGAGGGGATAGGCGGGAAAGAGGCGGCAATAAAATATATGCAGAACTGTAGACCGTTGAGGTAAACTAAATTTTGGTAATTATCCAGAGATTCTAATAAATGCCGAACAGGCCGGACACGACCAGATAGGAACATATGATGGACCTTCCGGACTTGGACTAGGCGAACCACAAACGGCTCGATGAGAAAACAAGTTGTTGACACACGAACACGTCACGTGTACCCGCAGCATCGAGAGAGATGCTCCACAACTCACTCCGCGGGAGGCTCGCCGGAAGCGCGATACGCAAGACAGTCCGGCGAGCGCTTTTGTCACCCAAAACCCCGCTCGCTCGGGAGGGACCCCGTTAGGGCTCGCGGCGGATATGGGTTGCCCTAGGTCGGCCTGACCGCCCCTAGAGCCTCGTGGATTTGGAGCCTCCAATCTTGAAGAACAACGAAGAACGAGAAGAAAGATACAAGGGAGAGGGATAAAAAGTAGATGAACACGAAAAAGTAGTAGATGTGTTTGTTCGATTGGTGTTGGTTCAATCGGCCGTCACCCCTCATGTATATAAGGAGCGGCTGGACTTCCCGTGCAAAGAAACGACTTGGATCCACGTCCAAAATCCTAATTTGGGTCCAATTCGGATAGCTGACCCGAACTTTTCAAAACTGTTCGGTCTAAAAACTGGTTGTACCTTGCAGGTCGGTTTTGGGGCAGTTACCGACCTCGGATCGAAATACCGTAGAAGACAAAGTTGTTCGACATGAAAAAACGAATAACTTTCGTTTTATGTGTTTTTCCATCCGACTCCATCTTGAGCACTCTTCTGGGCTTGGATCTAAAAACTGTTCGGATTTGATCCGAATCATATAAATTTGATTCGTCCGTAATTGCCAGATTTGAGCTATTAAACGACATTAAATCAAAAACCCGTAAACAGCAAAGTTGTTCGTCTCAGAAAAACGAACAACTCTTGTTTTATACGTTTTTTGCATCGGAACCTTCCTTAATGGTCGTTCGGTCTAGTTAATAAATAGGAGTTATATCAAGTTGTGGCCGTTTATAGAACGCGACTAGTGCATGTACTAGTTGATGTCTGTTTTTCGTACTAGTTTTTGTCCGAATTGCAGAACCAGTACAAGTACTAGCTAAACTTTGTTTCGTCCTAATTGGCCGAAATTCTGAACTTGACTAGTACTAGTTAGGGTCTGTTTTGGCCTATTATTTTTTTAAAGAACTTCCCTAAGCCAAAATTGGTCGTCAACACATGCCCCCCTGTTTTTTGGTATAGCTTGCGTGCCAAAAAATAATTTGCACCATTATACTGCTAAGGACGATGCCAACACTCCATCGGCCATGTGTTTTCAGGGCGATAATACTTTATTATATGCTCGGGCTGTACGTCACCTAAACTTTTGACTCGGATCCTGCAGATAAGAAGAACATATTTCTTCTAACCGTCCATCTGGGCTGCACTAGATCCTTTGTTAGTGTCCGACTTAATAATCAAGTCGTCCTTACTACTATTGGCAAAACTGAGCACCGGCTTCCAGGGAGGAGATAAAGCCATGAAGAGTACCTCTAGCCAGATGTCGGTTTTGTCAACACAATGCATTCTTAGGGCGATATGCAAATATCGGCCGTGCGTCTTTATCTTGAAGGACCTGGAGAACCCGTCCACCAAAGTGTGAATAGCCGAAATAGATCGGATGTTTCGGCTAGGGATAAATCATAAGGTGCCGACTTTGATCGAATGGTCGAAGAACATGGAAGATTCGCCATCGGAGGTCTCCTATAGCGAGATGAAAATCGCCGGCTTCGCCTGCCGACTTCTTGCTTATCCTCCTTTACTCCTGCCGGCTTTGCAACAGAAGCTGGTGCACCGTTCTTGATTTGAGGGCTTCTTATAGGAACCCATGCCATGTTCAACTTCTCCAACTCTTCGGCTCTGAGCCGCTTGAGTTGCCAATCTTGCCAATGTGATAAGCCAAGTGGGTATCCCGGCTGTGACTTTGCTTTATGCACTGGCTGTTCTTTCTTGGCTTTGGGCTCTTCCGGCTTGACCTGTCCAGACTCGATGACTGGGTCCTTGAAAGTTACTCGCTTCACCTCCTTGCCCTTTGTAGCCAACATCATTTCAGCTGGCTTTTGGTTACTTGGAGTCGAGTCCGGAACAGCATCCTTGCGACCATCTCTTTTCACTATGTATACTTGCTTCACCACCTCCTTCTTCCTCCACGATCTCCTGGCCGGCTCTTGATTAAGCTGGTATTGACATGTGGCTGCCGGGTTGATTCTCTTGGAGCTGCATAAACTTGGCGAGGTGATTTAGCATAAGGCTGAAGGTGTGCCACGAATCATACCTGTCCCGTGAATGATATGAATAGAAGCCGGTATGGGAAGGCATGGAAGACTTCGGAATTGGCAGCCCAAAAGAAGTTCGTGGAGTCGGCATGTTGGGCTTCTCCTTTTGCCAGTCTCGGTCTTCAGATTTACGTCCTGGGGGTGACTTCGATGCTTTTGATTCAGTTGGCCGATAAGCACTTTTTGCTTCGCTCATCTTCTGATACTTCTCCAATAATTGAGCGAAGGTAACTTTAGATTTCCTCCTTCGGTGCTTATCGCTGCCTTTGTCCTTTTTATCTTTGCAGGCATCGGTCTTTGGATTTTCTTGTTGCCCCTAGTGTTAGGCGTACTCTTTGTAGCTTTGATGGAATGTCCATCCTTAGGATTTCTAGCTTGAATAATTTCTTTGATTGACGAATCAATCACATCACCTATAGTATGTACCCGTCCGTCTTCGGATGAGCCGGCTTGAGGCAACCGAGTCAATACTTGATCGCCGTCAAGATTAATGTTAGCTGGCTGGCTATCAGCTTGTGCTTCAACAACTTCCAATCGTCCTTCAAAGGCCGACTGTGCGTCATGAAACTCGTCGCAGTCTCTGATATTCTGCTCAACCAAATTAGGAATTCGCTCTTCTCTTGACGGTTCGACATGGTGATCTTCTATGATAACTAGATTAGCCGGTGATGCCTCGGCAATGTGATCCCCTATGCCCGGACTGATGGTACACTGCTCATCCCTTAGCCGATATTGAGATACCGGCTTTGGAATTACGAAACCGAGTGGTTCCAGCTTGACGTCATCCAACTCGGCTATGCATCGTCTTTCGCCTTCTTTTTCTGATTTTTCTGAATCAGCTATCTTGAAGGACTTTGAACCCGGCTTTGTGTTTCTGCAACAAAAATAGCTATAGAATATATGTCCCACTTGAGACCAAATATTAGCCTGGCATGAAACAAGCAAAGTTGGCCATATAAATATAAAGCTTAGCCAGCATAACGGGAACAACTTTGATTGTGATGAATTGTCACTATTAGCTTCTACGAATGGTACAATATGTTGACTGGCATAATTAGTGACAAGACTATTCCTAGCAGACAAGTTGCTCATCCCGATTGGTCTTTCGACATTAATTAAAATCGTGTTGGAAGATACATCAACAATATGATTATGACCAAATCTAAAGACAAGTAAATTGTCGGCTAGGCGTACCTCTTCGAAGACGCTGGGAAAATGCGATGTCGGCACAACAGGAACAATGCTTTGCTCCGCCTCTGGATAACTCTCCAATGCCTCCTCTTCCTCTTCACAATCTGAACAAGTAAATTGTCGGCTAGGCGTACCTCCTCGAAGACGCTGGGAAAATGCGATCCCATGCCGCGTCACCCGGACGCTCCTCGTGAATCGAACATTGTTCGGCTTCTCCTTCTGGCTCTTGATGTTCATCATGAACCGAACTCTGTTCGGCTGCGTCATCCTATTCTTGATGCTCACCATCTTCGGCACGGAACTCGCAAGGTAGTAGGTACACTCCCTCGCACCCAGAAAAGTCGAGCACGGCTGACTCGCATCGTTTGCCATGCTCTTTCTCGACGAAGCTTTCTTCTGCCGGCTTAATGGACTCGGCGTGTATGCCCGATTCGTCATTACCCGGACTGCTGGGTCCGGCTTCTTCGGAATCGGCTTTGATAGCCGGGTCAATCATCCTTTGCTGGTTGGACTCGGCGCCTGTATTGTATGACCTAGTGATGGTTCCCAAGTGCAGGAGATCAATTGTAGTACCTTTCAATTAGAAAAGGTTGTCGAACCCACGAGGAGCTGAAGGTATTGGTTAGTAAGATTGATAAATAAAACAATAAAAGATGCAGATGTTTTTGGTATTTTCAGTTGTATAGTTGTAAGCAGATAACAGATAGTAGCAAGTGAAAGCTCTCAAAGAGAGAAAGCCCAATCCTCTTATGTGGCAAAAGGACAAGCTCAAGTGATGTGTAACTTATATGTGGCAAACGTTCTCGAGGGCGGCATGGATGATACTAGGCATAGAGATTTATTAAACAACACGTTGAATATCTTGTCAAGTTTTAATCCTCTTTGGACGGAGGCATAATTAGGTATAGCTAAATAAATAAACTACAACCCCTTATGATGGATCATGTGGCCAAGCAAATGACTGCACAAGAATTATTAAGACATAAGGTCCCACCATAGCATTACACTCTAAGGTCCCCGATATTAATACCCTCATAATATAACTTCATGACTCGGTCTCAAGTTTACGTGTCCTCCCAAGTCTCCATCAATTCATTACACTACGGTGTTCTCCTATGAGCCCATAAAGGTGATGTGTTGTGCAGTCGACGTTCGCACAACACCATCATAGAATCACATAAAAAGATAAACTCTTGACAAAATACCAACACATGTCATGTATAAATCAATGCCAATTCATCCTATGCCCTCAGGAACATACGGGAACTACTCACAACTTGCGAACATGATCATAATCAGTGGCATAAGTGGTACAACACAATCTGAAATTATAACTTCACCACCAAATAATGACAAGTACTCAATCACAAACATGAATAGTAGCACAAGACAAGTATCTAGGGTATAGCAACTCTCAAACTGCGAGGGGAACAGAGTGGATCACGGTGATGATGATGGTGATGGTGCTGGTCTTGATGGGGGTGATGATGTAGAGGCCTCCTCCCACGCCAAGGAGGAGAGGTGATGACGATGACGATGATTTCCCCCTTCTCCGGAGTTTCGGAGCAGCAGGATCTGACCCCCCTCGGAAGGGATCAGGAGTTTCGCCGCCGCCGTGACCTCGGATGGACTTGGAAAAATTAGGGCGTTGCTTTTCGGGCGAGACGAAGGCGTTGCTAAAAAGCCCCAGGCGAGGAGGTGCCCGAGGCCAGTTTGGGCTGGTCCCACGCGGCCAGGTACATGGGCCGCGTGGGCCACCCCCATTTGGCCCTCGTGGCTCTCCTCTCTTCGGTCTTCTTCCCTCTGCCTTTTTCCCGACGAAAAACTGACGCAGTATTTTTCCTTTTATTATTTGAGGTCCTGTAGCTCCTGAAACATTAAAGACAAGAAAAAGGAGGTTTTCTGCCTCCCAGAAATTAAATACCAAAAATAGGGACTTTGTATGAAAGTCCCCAAAATCATCTAAAACATGTAGAAACAATCATATAATCATGCAAATAACATTCTAGTATGATACTAAAAGTTATATAAATGATGATATAAAATGCACGTATCACCCAGCTTCTTTTGCCGGCTCGACTGTAATGGCCAAATCAACCTTGTCCTGGTTGGCTTGCAGAACTTCATCTTCTTGTCTCGGCAACGCAGATGGCTCAACGTGATTGTTGTGTGGAGGAGTAGACACTGGAATATCTTTCTTAAGAGTTGCGTAAAACATCTGCAAGTCCTCCTCATCACGCTTCTTCTTGAGAGCTTCGAACTCCTCTCTGCGCTTCATCTTGATATCTTCATAGCCCTGACGCTGTTCGTCTGATAATTGCTCCCAAGTAGGTATAATGAAGTTACCTGTGTCAGCCTCTATAGGCTGAGATTGCCCCCCCGACTCTTTTGACTTCCTCTTCCTGCTTCCATATAGCCATCACCATAGCGGACTTATGAGGTTGCCCGCTCTCGCGCAGCTCCTGGTGGATTTCATCGGTTCTTCTACAGTTGGCTCTAATCATCCGCTTCAGGTTTTCATCCTCTAGTCGGGTTGCCCCCCAGCACTCTTGGTTTCTTTCGGCCATGGGTTGGCGAAATTTTGCAATTGCGCAGGGAAAGTATCATACACCACAGTATTATAAGCCGGCACATGTGTTCCTGCAGAATCATCACTAGTTCGGCCATATCCATGAAGGTGAGCCGAATCGCGAATATCGTTAGCAACATAAGGTGCCGAATAAGAAGTCACATGAGGCGTAGTATATGTCGGCTGGGAATAACCGGCCAAGTAACTGGTACCAGCATAGCTGATTCCCCCATCCATCGGCCTGCTTGGGGACGACCCCGTATATTGCGAGTCGGCAGCCGATGGATAAAACCGTGAGACATCCTCTTGCCCGTGAAGTGTCCCATATTGATCTGTCGAGTAACCCATGTTATTCATCGGCCTATGATATGGGGCAGCCGATGCATGAGAATTCGAATATATACGTTGCACGTTGCAAATATTATAAGGATTTGAAGCATAGATATTATTTTGCATCGGCTTTTGCGCATAGTGTAAACTAGGGTTAGCCGATACAACACTCATATCAAAAGATCTACCAACGTCAACATAAGAGTAATTTGCATCTACACAAGGAGATCGTGAATTCATTATTACCGATGTAGATTGCAGTTTCTTGATGCGCTCCTCGTAGCAAGAACGGGCCGGAGACCGTTCGTTTTGTCCCTAGCGGAGTCGCCAAAAAGTGTGTTGACACACGAACACGTCACGTGTACCCGTGGCGTCGAGGGAGATGCTCCACAACTCACTCCGCGGGAGGCTTGCCGGAAGCGCGATACGCAAGACAGTCCGGCGAGCGATTTTGTCACCCAAAACCCCGCTCGCTCGGGAGGGACCCCGTCAGGGCTCGCGGCGGATATGGGTTGCCCTAGGTCGGCCTGACCGCCCCTAGAGTCTCGTGTATTCGGAGCCTCCAATCTTGAAGAACAACGAAGAACGAGAAGAAAGATACAAGGGAGAGGGATAAAAAGTAGATGAACACGAAAAAGTAGTAGATGTGTTTGTTCGATTGGTGTTGGTTCAATCGGCCGTCACCCTCATGTATATAAGGAGTGACTGGACTTCCCGTGCAAGGAAACGACTTGGATCTGTAACATCCCAAAAATATTAATCAATATTATTATTCCAAAAATGAGAGCCAACAAAAACTTTTGTTAAATATTATGTGTTGTCTGCAAAATATTGCTTGTGGTAATTAATCCTTGTTGCTTGTGTTATTCCTTCTTGCTAGTGGTTTGTTGTTTGCTCTAAATAAAAGCAAGAAGAAAAGAAAAGAATTGAAATAGCAAATAAAGCAAGAAAAATAAAAGTGACATTTGTGTCCCACAAATTCTCCAAGTGAGAATTTCAAATGGTTTCAAACAAAATTCAGTGGAGTGGGTTTATAAACACTCCCCATTTTGTTCCTACCACTTTCCCCTCTCAAATATTATTTTTGAACTAGTTTTGAAATTCTAAAATAAAAACAAATTCAAATAAATTCAAATAACATAAACAAAGTTCTATAAAAGAAAATGTTTCAAAACATTTTATTATTTTATGCCAATTTTTGTGGAGCTTCTGTACATTATGGGAAGGCCCCACAAATTTTTGTAAATTTTTCTAAAATGTTTAAATGCACTAATTAAATCCTGGAAAACCTTCTGGATTTAACAGAAGGACTAAAACAGAAATAAAAAAAGAAGCAGAGAGGAGGCATGGGGTTTTCTGCGAAAACGTCATCCCCTACCTCTCTCCCTCGCCCCGACGTGCCGCCGTGTCGCCACCACCGTCGTCGCCGTTTCCGCGCTCCCCAGGCCCCCCCTGGCCGCGCACCCCTCGCCCCCGTGCCTCTGCAGCCGCGGCGCCGCAGAGGAGGGCAGTTATGCCGCCCCTCGCCTCGATTTCCCTCCACTGTCGCCGTGGCGAGCTCGCCGTCGTCGACCAAATTGGCCCAGCTCGCTGCTCCCCGACACGCCGCGCTTGGCCGAGATCTTCTAGAACACGTCCGGACCCCGGTGAACGCCTCGTCTCCACGTCCCTCGCACCGCCGCGTCGGATTGGGGAGAAATATCTCCGCCGTGTCGCCGTGGACGTCGCCGTGCACTCCGTCCACCGTACGCCGCATCCCGCGCTATAAAGCCACCCCCGCACCCTCTGCGAACACCACACCACCCCACTCCCTCACTGACCCCTCTCAATTCGCCGTGCACCGCCAGGAGGGCGTGCTGTGCCGTAGCCACTGCCGCCGTCGAGGTCCGTCGTGGCCACGACGCCACACTGCCCCTTTCCTTCCCTCTGGCCTCTCCCTGCATCCCTGCGATCACCGCACTCACTCACCCCTTGTTCCCCTCTCTTTCGTGCACCAGAGCATCGCCAGGAGGTCGCCGGAGCCCGTGCCCGTAGCCGAGGAAGTCCGGAGCTCGCCGCCGACGAACCACTCCTTCCCAGGAAACGCAACTCGGCCAGGAGCTTCCCCCACATCGCCGCCGTCGATCTGCATCATCTCCGCCGTCCCTAGCCCTCTCAGGTGAGCCAATCGAGCTGCTCGCCGCCGCCGGAGCAACGGCGCCGCCTAATTTAGGTCGTCGATGAACGCGGCCTCTGTGAGCCGTTGGATCTTTGATCCACGGTCGCATACCGCTTCGCACGCTTAGCCACTGACTGGTGGACCCCGCTAGTCAGATCTTTAAACATTTCCCGCGCGCGCACCGTTTCGTCTGAGTCACTGACTGGTGGACCCCACCTGTCAGGGATTTCAACATTATCCACAACAGTGGATTTTTCTAATTTAAATTCTCTGAAATTCTCAGTACTGATGTCAACTTTAAATTAAATATCTCGAGATTTAGGAATCCAAATAAATCAAACTCAACTGTTCTGGAAAGCTTATGAAATTGTTTAACCAACACAATTGGTCTCATGTCATTTAATTAAATAGTAAAAAGTATTATTGAAAATGCCACAGAAGGTTTAAAATCTAAACTTGTTTGTTTCTGATACTCTGTTAGTCCAAATAATTCCAAACCAATTTTGCTAGCTTAGTACTGCCTTGTGTTAGCTCCCCTAATTTTGGTAGAATTAATTAAGTAGTATTAATTGTTGACTTTAAGATAAACCCTTCTGGACTAAAACAGACAAATATGTTTATTGGTTGATCCAAATGAGTTAGGACCAATTTTGTTAGCTCACATATAGCCATGTTTAGTTACCCCTAAAAGGGTTTAATTTTTGGAACAATAGAATTTAAATGGTAGCTAAAACTTGATTATTAAGCTACTGGATTCAATCCAATGTGTAGGGAGTTTGGTAACTCCAAATGATCCAATTCAAATTGGGTTGTATTCTACACATCAGTGGCTTTCCATAGAATTTTAGTTTGTATTTTTGTGACCAACAGAACTCAAGTTGTGGAATTAAACATGAATAACTAGTTTCTGCCATAATTTGGACTTAATTAAATAATGTTTAATTCAATTTATTTGAAAACCAAATTGTGTGGTTTGTGTGTGCAGTAGCTAATTGTGATGTTTATGATTGTTGTGTTGAGATGATTGCTTGTATAGCTTAGTGATTGGTTGCATTGTTTGTTTATTAATTAGACGAGAACGTTGTCGGATATATCGAGGAAGGAGAGTTTGCTGAAGTTGAAGAACAAGAGCAAGATCACTTTGCCAAGCAAGGCAAGCTATTCTCTGAGCTTGCACTACCAACATATGCATCTACTTTCATAACATGTTTTACTCTCAAAGCAAGATTTATAAAACTCATTTCAAAAGTATATGGATATTATTTTGCCACCCTATGTAGTAGTTTATAAAACTTTAGGATGGGAAAACAATGTTGTTTATTCAAAACTCCTTTGAAATGTCTTGTGAGTTTATGGAATGCCGAGATGTCGGTGTTGTGTTGGAAAAGTGGAAAAGTGGTGATGTTTATGAAAAATGCACAGTGTGTCCTTGTACTTACGTCAACCATCCAATACCCTGTGCGACCACCTCCACCACATATGGGAAAAGGGCGTAGTCATATAATTTGCTCATATTAGTATGGGACTCCTCAACAACGAGGATGACCTCGTTCCATGAGGGGATGGTCATGGCGACCTACCCCCTGACCTGGGTCCTGGCATCTGAGGATGGGGGATTGAAGGGTTCGCTCGCCGGGCAGAACTACGAGTCCTCACACTTAGGTTTCCCGACGGGGAATCTGGACTGGGTGTTGATGGAAAGGATGATAATTTCGTAGCGGTAGGATCCTATACTAGCATGAGCAAAGGACAGGCTATGGTCGGCGGCTTACTTCGCATACACCTGTATGGCGAGACGTGGCGGACACGATGAGCTGCCGGATGGATGTGGGATAAAAGCGTGCTACCTCTGCAGAGGGTTAAAACTATTCGAATAGCCGAGTCCTCGGATATGGACAGCTGGGAGACCCTACTTTGACCATGTGCAAGTTTTTGGAAAAGCTTTTAAGTTTAAAAGAAATTGAAATGGTGATGGGGTTACACAGCTATACCAAATGAAGTGGTAGGAGTTGTGGGAATAAATGGACTATGGTGAGCCATGGTCATGAAAAGGAGGAGTTTTTGAGAAACAAAATGATGGTGACTTCTTTCAAAGATGGTTATAAAACTCTTCTTACCTTTTTCAATAAAGATATAGAGATGTTTTAAAACAAATAAGAGTGCATACTCATGTTGGGGTAGTTTGCGAGTACATTCAAATGTACTCATATTGGTTTCGTCCCTGGCTATTGTCCTAGCCAGACTACGAGGAGGAGCACTACGCCGAGCAGGAATATGGCGACTTCTACGCCAACTAAGGATCTCCACAAGTCAGCTGCCTGTCGGGTTGTCATCGTTAGAATATGATGTCTACTACGCCGTAGCTTCCGCTGATATATTGGTTTGGCCCATGAAGGCACCTATGTAAGAACTTGGTCTAAATGACCATTTATGTAAGACTTTTATTCGGTACTGTAATGGATGTAAACTTTGGTATCCAATTCGGATTATGTGCAACGACAGACTGATCACGGGATCGTTGTGTTAAGCATAATCGGGTATTTCGGACAGCTAGTCCGGGGTCCCCACAGACTTGGTATCAGAGCCATCCTGACTTTAGGAAACCTTAGTTAGCATGGTCGTTTGTCAAATGTTACAAAAGATGAATTTCTAAAAAGAAAGGAATGAAGTATTTTCGAAAATTGCTTATCTCCAATCCTCTTACTTATGCAAAATTTTACTCTCATTAAATTACATTTTCCTTGTATCCCTAAAATTTTGTACACCTCTCATTAAGTTTAAAATTTGACTCACTTGTTGCCCTACTATATTAAAATTTTGATATACTTGTCACCTAACTAACTTAAAATTTTGCTTAAAAACTGTAGATGGCACTCCACTGGACCGAGTTCGTTCAGCTGGAGAAGGACAGCAAGTTGACGTTTGAGAGGGACTTGTTCGAGTTGACCAAGCTGTTAGGTCGCCCCGCTCCAGAGTTTGAGGGAGCTCAGATTGATGTTCACGGTGTCGGAAGGCTGAGCTGGCTCATCAGATCGTCAGTTCGCAGGAACATCAAGTCTCCCAATTCCAGGACGCTCATCTTCACCACCAAGGAGGCCACCTGGGTTGACGGTCTCTGTACTGCTACACAGAGGATGCTAGCCCGACTTTGTGAGGAGCACAAGGCGGAGTTAGTAGACTCCCGTTTCCGGTTCTACGGGAGGCGCAACTGTGATGGACACCCTACTCCTTCACCTTACCACCCGATGTTTGGGAGCTACATCATGGACATGGAGATCTTACTTCAGTGCACTCAGGATGATCTGTTGCGCACTAGGATTCAGCTCCACTTCGACCGCGAGTCGCTCGTTGAGCTTCGCGAGAACGAGATGAAGCTGATGGTGGAGAAGGTTGCTCTTCTCAGGAAGAGGGCCCAGCTGAGGAAGACTATCGTGAAGCTCCGCACGAAGGTGGCAGAGCAGGATGGACTGATTGAGGATCTAGAGCACCATACTGACGAGATGGAGGAGGAGGGCGAGGATCTCCGCAAGGAGAACGACGCTTTCCTCAGTGACGATGATGACTTCGTGGAGGAGATGGACTGTGAGGAGGAGGATGATGAGGAGGAGTTAGTTGACGAGGAGGAGGAGCCACTCGAGCCAGTTCTCGAGGACGAGGAGGAGGATCCCGAGGAGCCAGCCTACCAGTCAGATGCTGACGTGTTAGAGCTGGAGGTTCCACCTCAGTAGGCGAGTGACTTGATCACTACCGCAGGATTAGGTTGACCCCCTATAGCTAGTCGAGTAGTAGCAGTGGTTCTTTTGGAAACCAGATGTTATGTATCCTAGATGTAAGGTGATGTTGTAAGCTTGAGGTTGTAAGCTTGATGTTGATGTGAACTCTTGATGTGTTGTTTGTGAAATATAAGTATGTTTGTCTTGTTAAATCTGTGTGAACTATTTTCATATAAATCTTAGGATTAATCAACCACTTGAGAGATCATCTTTTCCCTTAGTCGAACTTTTCTTGCCTTGTCTCTTATACCCGGTGTGCTTCAGGATGCCACCCCGTCGCAGCAATGCGGAAGGATCAGGATCAGCACCACCACCACCGGACCCAACCCCCACCCAACTTCTCGCGCTTATCATGGAGGAGCGTGAAAATGCCCGGCAAGAGCGCCAAGCTCATCTCGCTGCCTTACAACAACTCGCAGCCGCTTATAACAACAACAACAACAACAACAACAACAACAACAACAACAATGGTGGTAACGGCAATGGCGATGGAAACCAGCGATCTACCTTGGGTGATTTTCAGAAGACCAACCCACCCACCTACTCCAAGGGACTTCACCCACTAGAAGCCGATGATTGGCTTCGCACCATCGACAACAATCTGGAAGTTGCTGCTGTGGGAGAGAATGAGAAAGTGCTGTATGCAACCCACTATCTCGCTGGACCTGCAAGAGCTTGGTGGGAGACTACCAAGACTCTCCAGCCAGCTGGTCATGTTATCAACTGGGCTGAGTTCCAGGAGAAGTTCCGCAAGAAGCACATTCCCTATGGACTCATTGAGAGGAAGAAGGATGAGTTCCGTAAGCTGAGGCAGGGAAGTAGAGATGTGGTCGGTTATCTTGAGGAGTTTACCGACTTATCTCGGTATGCTCCTGATGACACCGACAAAGAAGAGAAGAAGATGGAGCGTTTCATGAGTGGACTTCATGATGAACTGCAGTGTGCTTGGTTATCCATGACTTCCGTGATCTGGAGTCACTTGTGGACAAAGCCATCCAGCTGGAGACCAAGCGCAAGTCTATGTATGAAGGTCGCAAGAGGAGGATGAATGCTCAGGAAGGTTCGAGCAGCCAGAAACCCGTATCTTTCAGCAGAACCCCAGGCCTGCTATCGTCCACCCCAAGTTCCACGCCCCAATTTCCCTAACCGCCCGAACAACTTCAACCGCCCCAATGACAATAACCGTCCCAGAGGAAACTTCAACAACTTCAACCCCAATGCCAATGTTGTCTGCTTTGAATGTGGCAACAAAGGTCACTACTCCAGAGAATGCCCCAATCCCAAGAAGCCTGTCCACGCCCCAATGCACCTGCACCGAACAATGGTCAGGCCGCAATGGAAATGGTAATGGCAAGAATGCCGCACCCCGCGGGAATGTTGCTGTTGTCAGAGGCCGTCTGCACCACATCAATGCTGAAGAGGCTGAAGAAGCGCCAGATGTTGTGCTGGGTACGTTTCTTGTCAACTCAGTACCTGCAACTGTTCTGTTTGATTCTGGTGCTACCCATTCGTTTATTACCAAAGAGTTTGTTTCTAAGGGAGGTTTAGTCGGGAGTCTTTTACCCAAACCAATGTTGGTACAAACCCCAGGACTGTTAGCCAAAACCAACCAGATGTGTTCCGAAACCCCCATAGAAATTGGAGGAGGAAGGTTTGCAGCCGACCTAATTATCTTAGGAAACCAAGGCATAGATGTTATTCTTGGAATGGATTGGTTAGCCAAGTACCACGGTCGTATTGACTGTGCCCGAAGAGCTGTTTCTCTCACTTCTGATGATGGAGTTGAAGTGGAGTATGCATCTGAGACCAGCCAGACCAGACCCGGATGCCATGAGAGCATAGCTCGACCCGCCCTAGATGAGATCCGTGTTGTTCATCTGTTCAAGGATGTTTTCCCAGAAGAATTGCCTGGTATGCCGCCAGACAGGGATATTGAGTTCATAATTGAGCTTATCCCAGGAACATCCCCCATATCCCAAAAGCCTTATCGGATGAATCCGGAAGAACTGGTTGAGTTGAAGAAGCAGTTGGCTGATATGCTAAGCAAAGGTCTTGTCCGCCCAAGTGCTTCACCATGGGGATCACCCATTATTTTTGTGGACAAGAGAGACGGTACCACACGCCTGTGTGTGGATTATCGCAAGCTGAATGACGTGACCATTAAAAACAAGTACCCTCTTCCCAAGATCGAGGATCTGTTCGATCAAATGAACGGAGCCCGAGTCTTTTCAAAGATCGATCTTCGGACAGGTTACCATCAGTTGAAGATCCGAGAGACAGATATTCCCAAGACCGCCTTCACCACCCGTTACGGTTTGTTTGAATACACCGTCATGTCCTTTGGCCTGACCAATGCCCCAGCCTATTTCATGAATCTCATGAACAAGATTTTCATGGAGTACCTCGACAAGTTCGTGGTAGTTTTCCTTGATGACATCCTTATTTATTCCAAGACCGAAGAAGAGCATGCTGAACACCTGCGTCTAGTTTTGGAGACCCTCCAAGAGCACCAGCTGTATGCCAAACTTAGCAAGTGTGAGTTTTGGCTCAGTGAAGTGGCATTTCTTGGACATATTGTATCCGCTGGAGGAATTTCTGTTGACCCTGAGAAGATACAAGCCATTCTTGACTGGTTATCCCCAACCAATGTTTTTGAAATCCGAAGCTTTCTCGGACTTGCCGGTTATTACCGCAAGTTCGTCGAAGGATTTTCCAGTATAGCCAAACCTCTGACCCAACTGTTGAAGAAGGACAAGAAATTTGAATGGACTCAGAAGTGTGAGGATAGTTTCCAAGAACTGAAGAAGAACTAACCTCAGCCCCAATCCTGATCATGCCAGACGTCACCCAGAGTTTCGACGTGTATTGCGATGCATCACGCCTCGGACTTGGTTGCGTTCTGATGCAAGAAGGCAAAGTTGTGTCGTATCTGTCCCGGCAGTTGCGACCGCATGAAGAGAATTACCCAACCCATGACTTGGAGTTAGCTGCTGTGGTCTTTGCTCTTAAGAAGTGGCGTCCCTATCTTGCGGGACATCGCTGCGAGGTCTATACAGATCACAAAAGCTTGAAGTATATTTTCACCCAGAAAGATCTGAACCTGCGACAGAGGAGATGGATGGAATTAATCAAGGATTATGATATTGGAATCCATTATCACCCGGAAAGGCTAATGTAGTTGCCGATGCCCTTAGTCGCAAACCTTGCACCCTGAATGCCCTGATCCAAGCCGAACAGCCAGCCTTGTTCAAAGAGTTCCAAGATTTTGGACTAGAGCTTGTTAGCCATGGTTATCTCGCCAATTTAGAGTTAACCCCAACCCTGATGGATCAAATCAAAGAAGCCCAAAAAGGTCATGAAAGCATAGAGGGAATTAGGAAGAAGATTTCCCTCGGCAAAGCACCCGGTTTTACCGAAGATGCTGAGGGAGTGCTGAAATTCAATGACCGTATCTGTGTGCCCAATGTCACGGAACTTAAGGAGTTAATCCTGAAGGAGGCCCATGAGACCCCTTACTCAATCCACCCCGGCGGAACCAAAATGTACCAAGACCTTCGAGAAGATTTTGGTGGCATGGAATGAAGCGAGAGATTGGTTCATTCGTAGCCAAGTGTGACATCTGCCAGCGAGTTAAGGCTGAACATCAGCGACCCGCTGGATTGCTTCAACCTTTGAAAATTCCCGAGTGGAAGTGGGATGAGATTGGAATGGATTTTATTACCGGACTTCCAAATCCAACCGAGGCCATGATTCAATCTGGGTCATCGTTGATCGACTGACCAAGGTTGCCCATTTCATCCCTGTCAACACCACCTATCGGGGACATCAGTTGGCCGACTTGTATATTTCCAGAATAGTGAGCCTGCATGGTGTGCCTAAGAAGATTGTATCTGATAGAGGCACGCAATTCACCTCAAGGTTCTGGAAATCCCTTCATGAAGCCCTCGGAACCAAGTTAGCATTTAGCACAGCTTATCATCCCCAGACCGATGGCCAAACTGAGCGAGTGAACCAGATATTGGAGGACATGCTTCGTGCATGTGTTCTATCCTATGGTTCCAAGTGGGAAGATTGCCTTCCGTTTGCAGAATTCTCGTACAACAACAGTTATCAGTCCAGTCTGCAAATGGCCCCTTTTGAAGCCCTTTACGGCAAGAAGTGTCGTACACCCCTGAATTGGTCCGATACGGAGAAGGCAAATTGTTTGGACCAGATACCCTCCGTGAAGCTGAAGAGCAAGTTCAGCTTATTCGTGAACGTCTCAAAACTGCCCAATCCCGTCAGAAGAGTTATGCTGACACCAAGCGCCGTGACCTCACTTTCAGTATCGGAGATCATGTTTATCTCCGAGTGACACCCCTTAAAGGAATGCAGCGTTTCCATGTCAAAGGAAAGTTAGCGCCAAGGTATATTGGACCCTTCAAGGTCCTTGCTCGTCGAGGAGAAGTATCCTATCAGCTGGAGTTACCCCGAGAGTTAGGAGATTATCATGATGTCTTCCACATTTCCTTGCTCCGGAAGTGTCTTGAAGTTCCTGACCAGCCTGATGTTTTCAAAAACATCGACCACCTCTCCATCGACCTGAACCAAGACCTGACTTATCGTGAGAGACCTCTCAAAATTCTCGAAGAAGATGTTCGTGTTACCCGAAGACGTGCGATCAAGTTTTACAAAGTCCAGTGGACTAACCACTCTGAAGAAGAAGCAACTTGGGAACGCGAAGACTATCTTCGAAGTGAATTTCCAGACCTCCTTAGTACCCAGGCCTAGCAAATCTCGGGACGAGATTTATTCTAAGGGGGGAAGGATTGTAACATCCCAAAAATATTAATCAATATTATTATTCCAAAAATGAGAGCCAACAAAAACTTTTGTTAAATATTATGTGTTGTCTGCAAAATATTGCTTGTGGTAATTAATCCTTGTTGCTTGTGTTATTCCTTCTTGCTAGTGGTTTGTTGTTTGCTCTAAATAAAAGCAAGAAGAAAAGAAAAGAATTGAAATAGCAAATAAAGCAAGAAAAATAAAAGTGACATTTGTGTCCCACAAATTCTCCAAGTGAGAATTTCAAATGGTTTCAAACAAAATTCAGTGGAGTGGGTTTATAAACACTCCCCATTTTGTTCCTACCACTTTCCCCTCTCAAATATTATTTTTGAACTAGTTTTAAAATTCTAAAATAAAAACAAATTGAAATAAATTCAAATAACATAAACAACTATAAAAGAAAATGTTTCAAAACATTTTATTATTTTATGCCAATTTTTGTGGAGCTTCTGTACATTATGGGAAGGCCCCACAAATTTTTGCAAATTTTTCTAAAATGTTTAAATGCACTAATTAAATCCTAGAAAACCTTCTGGATTTAACAGAAGGACTAAAACAGAAATAAAAAAAGAAGCAGAGAGGAGGCAGGGGGTTTTCTGCGAAAACGTCATCCCCTACCTCTCTCCCTCGCCCCGACGTGCCGCCGTGTCGCCACCACCGTCGTCGCCGTTTCCGCGCTCCCCAGGCCCCCCCTGGCCGCGCACCCCCTCGCCCCCGTGCCTCTGCAGCCGCGGCGCCGCAGAGGAGGGCAGTTACGCCGCCCCTCGCCTCGATTTCCCTCCACTGTCGCCGTGGCGAGCTCGCCGTCGTCGACCAAATTGGCCCAGCTCGCTGCTCCCCGACACGCCGCGCTTGGCCGAGATCTTCTAGAACACGTCCGGACCCCGGTGAACGCCTCGTCTCCACGTCCCTCGCACCGCCGCGTCGGATTGGGGAGAAATATCTCCGCCGTGTCGCCGTGGACGTCGCCGTGCACTCCGTCCACCGTACGCCGCATCCCGCGCTATAAAGCCACCCCCGCACCCTCTGCGAACACCACACCACCCCACTCCCTCACTGACCCCTCTCAATTCGCCGTGCACCGCCAGGAGGGCGTGCTGTGCCGTAGCCACTGCCGCCGTCGAGGTCCGTCGTGGCCACGACGCCACACTGCCCCTTTCCTTCCCTCTGGCCTCTCCCTGCATCCCTGCGATCACCGCACTCACTCACCCCTTGTTCCCCTCTCTTTCGTGCACCAGAGCATCGCCAGGAGGTCGCCGGAGCCCGTGCCCGTAGCCGAGGAAGTCCGGAGCTCGCCGCCGACGAACCACTCCTTCCCAGGAAACGCAACTCGGCCAGGAGCTTCCCCCACATCGCCGCCGTCGATCTGCATCATCTCCGCCGTCCCTAGCCCTCTCAGGTGAGCCAATCGAGCTGCTCGCCGCCGCCGGAGCAACGGCGCCGCCTAATTTAGGTCGTCGATGAACGCGGCCTCTGTGAGCCGTTGGATCTTTGATCCACGGTCGCATACCGCTTCGCACGCTTAGCCACTGACTGGTGGACCCCGCTAGTCAGATCTTTAAACATTTCCCGCGCGCGCACCGTTTCGTCTGAGTCACTGACTGGTGGACCCCACCTGTCAGGGATTTCAACATTATCCACAACAGTGGATTTTTCTAATTTATTCTCTGAAATTCTCAGTACTGATGTCAACTTTAAATTAAATATCTCGAGATTTAGGAATCCAAATAAATCAAACTCAACTGTTCTGGAAAGCTTATGAAATTGTTTAACCAACACAATTGGTCTCATGTCATTTAATTAAATAGTTAAAAAGTATTATTGAAAATGCCACAGAAGGTTTAAAATCTAAACTTGTTTGTTTCTGATACTCTGTTAGTCCAAATAATTCCAAACCAATTTTGCTAGCTTAGTACTGCCTTGTGTTAGCTCCCCTAATTTTGGTAGAATTAATTAAGCAGTATTAATTGTTGACTTTAAGATAAACCCTTCTGGACTAAAACAGACAAATATGTTTATTGGTTGATCCAAATGAGTTAGGACCAATTTTGTTAGCTCACATATAGCCATGTTTAGTTACCCCTAAAAGGGTTTAATTTTTGGAACAATAGAATTTAAATGGTAGCTAAAACTTGATTATTAAGCTACTGGATTCAATCCAATGTGTAGGGAGTTTGGTAACTCCAAATGATCCAATTCAAATTGGGTTGTATTCTACACATCAGTGGCTTTCCATAGAATTTTAGTTTGTATTTTTGTGACCAACAGAACTCAAGTTGTGGAATTAAACATGAATAACTAGTTTCTGCCATAATTTGGACTTAATTAAATAATGTTTAATTCAATTTATTTGAAAACCAAATTGTGTGGTTTGTGTGTGCAGTAGCTAATTGTGATGTTTATGATTGTTGTGTTGAGATGATTGCTTGTATAGCTTAGTGATTGGTTGCATTGTTTGTTTATTAATTAGACGAGAACGTTGTCGGATATATCGAGGAAGGAGAGTTTGCTGAAGTTGAAGAACAAGAGCAAGATCACTTTGCCAAGCAAGGCAAGCTATTCTCTGAGCTTGCACTACCAACATATGCATCTACTTTCATAACATGTTTTACTCTCAAAGCAAGATTTATAAAACTCATTTCAAAAGTATATGGATATTATTTTGCCACCCTATGTAGTAGTTTATAAAACTTTAGGATGGGAAAACAATGTTGTTTATTCAAAACTCCTTTGAAATGTCTTGTGAGTTTATGGAATGCCGAGATGTCGGTGTTGTGTTGGAAAAGTGGAAAAGTGGTGATGTTTATGAAAAATGCACAGTGTGTCCTTGTACTTACGTCAACCATCCAATACCCTGTGCGACCACCTCCACCACATATGGGAAAAGGGCGTAGTCATATAATTTGCTCATATTAGTATGGGACTCCTCAACAACGAGGATGACCTCGTTCCATGAGGGGATGGTCATGGCGACCTACCCCCTGACCTGGGTCCTGGCATCTGAGGATGGGGGATTGAAGGGTTCGCTCGCCGGGCAGAACTACGAGTCCTCACACTTAGGTTTCCCGACGGGGAATCTGGACTGGGTGTTGATGGAAAGGATGATAATTTCGTAGCGGTAGGATCCTATACTAGCATGAGCAAAGGACAGGCTATGGTCGGCGGCTTACTTCGCATACACCTGTATGGCGAGACGTGGCGGACACGATGAGCTGCCGGATGGATGTGGGATAAAAGCGTGCTACCTCTGCAGAGGGTTAAAACTATTCGAATAGCCGAGTCCTCGGATATGGACAGCTGGGAGACCCTACTTTGACCATGTGCAAGTTTTTGGAAAAGCTTTTAAGTTTAAAAGAAATTGAAATGGTGATGGGGTTACACAGCTATACCAAATGAAGTGGTAGGAGTTGTGGGAATAAATGGACTATGGTGAGCCATGGTCATGAAAAGGAGGAGTTTTTGAGAAACAAAATGGATGGTGACTTCTTTCAAAGATGGTTATAAAACTCTTCTTACCTTTTTCAATAAAGATATAGAGATGTTTTAAAACAAATAAGAGTGCATACTCATGTTGGGGTAGTTTGCGAGTACATTCAAATGTACTCATATTGGTTTCGTCCCTGGCTATTGTCCTAGCCAGACTACGAGGAGGAGCACTACGCCGAGCAGGAATATGGCGACTTCTACGCCAACTAAGGATCTCCACAAGTCAGCTGCCTGTCGGGTTGTCATCGTTAGAATATGATGTCTACTACGCCGTAGCTTCCGCTGATATATTGGTTTGGCCCATGAAGGCACCTATGTAAGAACTTGGTCTAAATGACCATTTATGTAAGACTTTTATTCGGTACTGTAATGGATGTAAACTTTGGTATCCAATTCGGATTATGTGCAACGACAGACTGATCACGGGATCGTTGTGTTAAGCATAATCGGGTATTTCGGACAGCTAGTCCGGGGTCCCCACAGACTTGGTATCAGAGCCATCCTGACTTTAGGAAACCTTAGTTAGCATGGTCGTTTGTCAAATGTTACAAAAGATGAATTTCTAAAAAGAAAGGAATGAAGTATTTTCGAAAATTGCTTATCTCCAATCCTCTTACTTATGCAAAATTTTACTCTCATTAAATTTACATTTTCCTTGTATCCCTAAAATTTTGTACACCTCTCATTAAGTTTAAAATTTGACTCACTTGTTGCCCTACTATATTAAAATTTTGATATACTTGTCACCTAACTAACTTAAAATTTTGCTTAAAAACTGTAGATGGCACTCCACTGGACCGAGTTCGTTCAGCTGGAGAAGGACAGCAAGTGACGTTTGAGAGGGACTTGTTCGAGTTGACCAAGCTGTTAGGTCGCCCCGCTCCAGAGTTTGAGGGAGCTCAGATTGATGTTCACGGTGTCGGAAGGCTGAGCTGGCTCATCAGATCGTCAGTTCGCAGGAACATCAAGTCTCCCAATTCCAGGACGCTCATCTTCACCACCAAGGAGGCCACCTGGGTTGACGGTCTCTGTACTGCTACACAGAGGATGCTAGCCCGACTTTGTGAGGAGCACAAGGCGGAGTTAGTAGACTCCCGTTTCCGGTTCTACGGGAGGCGCAACTGTGATGGACACCCTACTCCTTCACCTTACCACCCGATGTTTGGGAGCTACATCATGGACATGGAGATCTTACTTCAGTGCACTCAGGATGATCTGTTGCGCACTAGGATTCAGCTCCACTTCGACCGCGAGTCGCTCGTTGAGCTTCGCGAGAACGAGATGAAGCTGATGGTGGAGAAGGTTGCTCTTCTCAGGAAGAGGGCCCAGCTGAGGAAGACTATCGTGAAGCTCCGCACGAAGGTGGCAGAGCAGGATGGACTGATTGAGGATCTAGAGCACCATACTGACGAGATGGAGGAGGAGGGCGAGGATCTCCGCAAGGAGAACGACGCTTTCCTCAGTGACGATGATGACTTCGTGGAGGAGATGGACTGTGAGGAGGAGGATGATGAGGAGGAGTTAGTTGACGAGGAGGAGGAGCCACTCGAGCCAGTTCTCGAGGACGAGGAGGAGGATCCCGAGGAGCCAGCCTACCAGTCAGATGCTGACGTGTTAGAGCTGGAGGTTCCACCTCAGTAGGCGAGTGACTTGATCACTACCGCAGGATTAGGTTGACCCCCTATAGCTAGTCGAGTAGTAGCAGTGGTTCTTTTGGAAACCAGATGTTATGTATCCTAGATGTAAGGTGATGTTGTAAGCTTGAGGTTGTAAGCTTGATGTTGATGTGAACTCTTGATGTGTTGTTTGTGAAATATAAGTATGTTTGTCTTGTTAAATCTGTGTGAACTATTTTCATATAAATCTTAGGATTAATCAACCACTTGAGAGATCATCTTTTCCCTTAGTCGAACTTTTCTTGCCTTGTCTCTTATACCCGGTGTGCTTCAGGATGCCACCCCGTCGCAGCAATGCGGAAGGATCAGGATCAGCACCACCACCACCGGACCCAACCCCCACCCAACTTCTCGCGCTTATCATGGAGGAGCGTGAAAATGCCCGGCAAGAGCGCCAAGCTCATCTCGCTGCCTTACAACAACTCGCAGCCGCTTATAACAACAACAACAACAACAACAACAACAACAACAACAATGGTGGTAACGGCAATGGCGATGGAAACCAGCGATCTACCTTGGGTGATTTTCAGAAGACCAACCCACCCACCTACTCCAAGGGACTTCACCCACTAGAAGCCGATGATTGGCTTCGCACCATCGACAACAATCTGGAAGTTGCTGCTGTGGGAGAGAATGAGAAAGTGCTGTATGCAACCCACTATCTCGCTGGACCTGCAAGAGCTTGGTGGGAGACTACCAAGACTCTCCAGCCAGCTGGTCATGTTATCAACTGGGCTGAGTTCCAGGAGAAGTTCCGCAAGAAGCACATTCCCTATGGACTCATTGAGAGGAAGAAGGATGAGTTCCGTAAGCTGAGGCAGGGAAGTAGAGATGTGGTCGGTTATCTTGAGGAGTTTACCGACTTATCTCGGTATGCTCCTGATGACACCGACAAAGAAGAGAAGAAGATGGAGCGTTTCATGAGTGGACTTCATGATGAACTGCAGTGTGCTTGGTTATCCATGACTTCCGTGATCTGGAGTCACTTGTGGACAAAGCCATCCAGCTGGAGACCAAGCGCAAGTCTATGTATGAAGGTCGCAAGAGGAGGATGAATGCTCAGGAAGGTTCGAGCAGCCAGAAACCCGTATCTTTCAGCAGAACCCCAGGCCTGCTATCGTCCACCCCAAGTTCCACGCCCCAATTTCCCTAACCGCCCGAACAACTTCAACCGCCCCAATGACAATAACCGTCCCAGAGGAAACTTCAACAACTTCAACCCCAATGCCAATGTTGTCTGCTTTGAATGTGGCAACAAAGGTCACTACTCCAGAGAATGCCCCAATCCCAAGAAGCCTGTCCAACGCCCCAATGCACCTGCACCGAACAATGGTCCAGGCCGCAATGGAAATGGTAATGGCAAGAATGCCGCACCCCGCGGGAATGTTGCTGTTGTCAGAGGCCGTCTGCACCACATCAATGCTGAAGAGGCTGAAGAAGCGCCAGATGTTGTGCTGGGTACGTTTCTTGTCAACTCAGTACCTGCAACTGTTCTGTTTGATTCTGGTGCTACCCATTCGTTTATTACCAAAGAGTTTGTTTCTAAGGGAGGTTTAGTCGGGAGTCTTTTACCCAAACCAATGTTGGTACAAACCCCAGGACTGTTAGCCAAAACCAACCAGATGTGTTCCGAAACCCCCATAGAAATTGGAGGAGGAAGGTTTGCAGCCGACCTAATTATCTTAGGAAACCAAGGCATAGATGTTATTCTTGGAATGGATTGGTTAGCCAAGTACCACGGTCGTATTGACTGTGCCCGAAGAGCTGTTTCTCTCACTTCTGATGATGGAGTTGAAGTGGAGTATGCATCTGAGACCAGCCAGACCAGACCCGGATGCCATGAGAGCATAGCTCGACCCGCCCTAGATGAGATCCGTGTTGTTCATCTGTTCAAGGATGTTTTCCCAGAAGAATTGCCTGGTATGCCGCCAGACAGGGATATTGAGTTCATAATTGAGCTTATCCCAGGAACATCCCCCATATCCCAAAAGCCTTATCGGATGAATCCGGAAGAACTGGTTGAGTTGAAGAAACAGTTGGCTGATATGCTAAGCAAAGGTCTTGTCCGCCCAAGTGCTTCACCATGGGGATCACCCATTATTTTTGTGGACAAGAGAGACGGTACCACACGCCTGTGTGTGGATTATCGCAAGCTGAATGACGTGACCATTAAAAACAAGTACCCTCTTCCCAAGATCGAGGATCTGTTCGATCAAATGAACGGAGCCCGAGTCTTTTCAAAGATCGATCTTCGGACAGGTTACCATCAGTTGAAGATCCGAGAGACAGATATTCCCAAGACCGCCTTCACCACCCGTTACGGTTTGTTTGAATACACCGTCATGTCCTTTGGCCTGACCAATGCCCCAGCCTATTTCATGAATCTCATGAACAAGATTTTCATGGAGTACCTCGACAAGTTCGTGGTAGTTTTCCTTGATGACATCCTTATTTATTCCAAGACCGAAGAAGAGCATGCTGAACACCTGCGTCTAGTTTTGGAGACCCTCCAAGAGCACCAGCTGTATGCCAAACTTAGCAAGTGTGAGTTTTGGCTCAGTGAAGTGGCATTTCTTGGACATATTGTATCCGCTGGAGGAATTTCTGTTGACCCTGAGAAGATACAAGCCATTCTTGACTGGTTATCCCCAACCAATGTTTTTGAAATCCGAAGCTTTCTCGGACTTGCCGGTTATTACCGCAAGTTCGTCGAAGGATTTTCCAGTATAGCCAAACCTCTGACCCAACTGTTGAAGAAGGACAAGAAATTTGAATGGACTCAGAAGTGTGAGGATAGTTTCCAAGAACTGAAGAAGAACTAACCTCAGCCCCAATCCTGATCATGCCAGACGTCACCCAGAGTTTCGACGTGTATTGCGATGCATCACGCCTCGGACTTGGTTGCGTTCTGATGCAAGAAGGCAAAGTTGTGTCGTATCTGTCCCGGCAGTTGCGACCGCATGAAGAGAATTACCCAACCCATGACTTGGAGTTAGCTGCTGTGGTCTTTGCTCTTAAGAAGTGGCGTCCCTATCTTGCGGGACATCGCTGCGAGGTCTATACAGATCACAAAAGCTTGAAGTATATTTTCACCCAGAAAGATCTGAACCTGCGACAGAGGAGATGGATGGAATTAATCAAGGATTATGATATTGGAATCCATTATCACCCGGAAAGGCTAATGTAGTTGCCGATGCCCTTAGTCGCAAACCTTGCACCCTGAATGCCCTGATCCAAGCCGAACAGCCAGCCTTGTTCAAAGAGTTCCAAGATTTTGGACTAGAGCTTGTTAGCCATGGTTATCTCGCCAATTTAGAGTTAACCCCAACCCTGATGGATCAAATCAAAGAAGCCCAAAAAGGTCATGAAAGCATAGAGGGAATTAGGAAGAAAGATTTCCCTCGGCAAAGCACCCGGTTTTACCGAAGATGCTGAGGGAGTGCTGAAATTCAATGACCGTATCTGTGTGCCCAATGTCACGGAACTTAAGGAGTTAATCCTGAAGGAGGCCCATGAGACCCCTTACTCAATCCACCCCGGCGGAACCAAAATGTACCAAGACCTTCGAGGAAGATTTTGGTGGCATGGAATGAAGCGAGAGATTGGTTCATTCGTAGCCAAGTGTGACATCTGCCAGCGAGTTAAGGCTGAACATCAGCGACCCGCTGGATTGCTTCAACCTTTGAAAATTCCCGAGTGGAAGTGGGATGAGATTGGAATGGATTTTATTACCGGACTTCCAAATCCAACCGAGGCCATGATTCAATCTGGGTCATCGTTGATCGACTGACCAAGGTTGCCCATTTCATCCCTGTCAACACCACCTATCGGGGACATCAGTTGGCCGACTTGTATATTTCCAGAATAGTGAGCCTGCATGGTGTGCCTAAGAAGATTGTATCTGATAGAGGCACGCAATTCACCTCAAGGTTCTGGAAATCCCTTCATGAAGCCCTCGGAACCAAGCTAGCATTTAGCACAGCTTATCATCCCCAGACCGATGGCCAAACTGAGCGAGTGAACCAGATATTGGAGGACATGCTTCGTGCATGTGTTCTATCCTATGGTTCCAAGTGGGAAGATTGCCTTCCGTTTGCAGAATTCTCGTACAACAACAGTTATCAGTCCAGTCTGCAAATGGCCCCTTTTGAAGCCCTTTACGGCAAGAAGTGTCGTACACCCCTGAATTGGTCCGATACGGAGAAGGCAAATTGTTTGGACCAGATACCCTCCGTGAAGCTGAAGAGCAAGTTCAGCTTATTCGTGAACGTCTCAAAACTGCCCAATCCCGTCAGAAGAGTTATGCTGACACCAAGCGCCGTGACCTCACTTTCAGTATCGGAGATCATGTTTATCTCCGAGTGACACCCCTTAAAGGAATGCAGCGTTTCCATGTCAAAGGAAAGTTAGCGCCAAGGTATATTGGACCCTTCAAGGTCCTTGCTCGTCGAGGAGAAGTATCCTATCAGCTGGAGTTACCCCGAGAGTTAGGAGATTATCATGATGTCTTCCACATTTCCTTGCTCCGGAAGTGTCTTGAAGTTCCTGACCAGCCTGATGTTTTCAAAAACATCGACCACCTCTCCATCGACCTGAACCAAGACCTGACTATCGTGAGAGACCCTCAAAATTCTCGAAGAAGATGTTCGTGTTACCCGAAGACGTGCGATCAAGTTTTACAAAGTCCAGTGGACTAACCACTCTGAAGAAGAAGCAACTTGGGAACGCGAAGACTATCTTCGAAGTGAATTTCCAGACCTCCTTAGTACCCAGGCCTAGCAAATCTCGGGACGAGATTTATTCTAAGGGGGGAAGGATTGTAACATCCCAAAAATATTAATCAATATTATTATTCCAAAAATGAGAGCCAACAAAAACTTTTGTTAAATATTATGTGTTGTCTGCAAAATATTGCTTGTGGTAATTAATCCTTGTTGCTTGTGTTATTCCTTCTTGCTAGTGGTTTGTTGTTTGCTCTAAATAAAAGCAAGAAGAAAAGAAAAGAATTGAAATAGCAAATAAAGCAAGAAAAATAAAAGTGACATTTGTGTCCCACAAATTCTCCAAGTGAGAATTTCAAATGGTTTCAAACAAAATTCAGTGGAGTGGGTTTATAAACACTCCCCATTTTGTTCCTACCACTTTCCCCTCTCAAATATTATTTTTGAACTAGTTTTAAAATTCTAAAATAAAACAAATTGAAATAAATTAAATAATTAAACAACTATAAAAGAAAATGTTTCAAAACATTTTATTATTTTATGCCAATTTTTGTGGAGCTTCTGTACATTATGGGAAGGCCCCACAAATTTTTGCAAATTTTTCTAAAATGTTTAAATGCACTAATTAAATCCTAGAAAACCTTCTGGATTTTAACAGAAGGACTAAAACAGAAATAAAAAAAGAAGCAGAGAGGAGGCAGGGGGTTTTCTGCAAAAACGTCATCCCCTACCTCTCTCCCTCGCCCCGACGTGCCGCCGTGTCGCCACCACCGTCGTCGCCGTTTCCGCGCTCCCCAGGCCCCCCTGGCCGCGCACCCCCTCGCCCCCGTGCCTCTGCAGCCGCGGCGCCGCAGAGGAGGGCAGTTACGCCGCCCCTCGCCTCGATTTCCCTCCACTGTCGCCGTGGCGAGCTCGCCGTCGTCGACCAAATTGGCCCAGCTCGCTGCTCCCCGACACGCCGCGCTTGGCCGAGATCTTCTAGAACACGTCCGGACCCCGGTGAACGCCTCGTCTCCACGTCCCTCGCACCGCCGCGTCGGATTGGGGAGAAATATCTCCGCCGTGTCGCCGTGGACGTCGCCGTGCACTCCGTCCACCGTACGCCGCATCCCGCGCTATAAAGCCACCCCCGCACCCTCTGCGAACACCACACCACCCCACTCCCTCACTGACCCCTCTCAATTCGCCGTGCACCGCCAGGAGGGCGTGCTGTGCCGTAGCCACTGCCGCCGTCGAGGTCCGTCGTGGCCACGACGCCACACTGCCCCTTTCCTTCCCTCTGGCCTCTCCCTGCATCCCTGCGATCACCGCACTCACTCACCCCTTGTTCCCCTCTCTTTCGTGCACCAGAGCATCGCCAGGAGGTCGCCGGAGCCCGTGCCCGTAGCCGAGGAAGTCCGGAGCTCGCCGCCGACGAACCACTCCTTCCCAGGAAACGCAACTCGGCCAGGAGCTTCCCCCACATCGCCGCCGTCGATCTGCATCATCTCCGCCGTCCCTAGCCCTCTCAGGTGAGCCAATCGAGCTGCTCGCCGCCGCCGGAGCAACGGCGCCGCCTAATTTAGGTCGTCGATGAACGCGGCCTCTGTGAGCCGTTGGATCTTTGATCCACGGTCGCATACCGCTTCGCACGCTTAGCCACTGACTGGTGGACCCCGCTAGTCAGATCTTTAAACATTTCCCGCGCGCGCACCGTTTCGTCTGAGTCACTGACTGGTGGACCCCACCTGTCAGGGATTTCAACATTATCCACAACAGTGGATTTCTAATTTAAATTCTCTGAAATTCAGTACTGATGTCAACTTTAAATTAAATATCTCGAGATTTAGGAATCCAAATAAATCAAACTCAACTGTTCTGGAAAGCTTATGAAATTGTTTAACCAACACAATTGGTCTCATGTCATTTAATTAAATAGTAAAAAGTATTATTGAAAATGCCACAGAAGGTTTAAAATCTAAACTTGTTTGTTTCTGATACTCTGTTAGTCCAAATAATTCCAAACCAATTTTGCTAGCTTAGTACTGCCTTGTTTTAGCTCCCCTAATTTTGGTAAATTAATTAAGTAGTATGAATTGTTGACTTTAAGATAAACCCTTCTGGACTAAAACAGACAAATATGTTTATTGGTTGATCCAAATGAGTTAGGACCAATTTTGTTAGCTCACATATATCCATGTTTAGTTACCCCTAAAAGGGTTTAATTTTTGGAACAATAGAATTTAAATGGTAGCTAAAACTTGATTATTAAGCTACTGGATTCAATCCAATGTGTAGGGAGTTTTGTAACTCCAAATGATCCAATTCAAATTGGGTTGTATTCTACACATCAGTGGCTTTCCATAGAATTTTAGTTTGTATTTTTGTGACCAACAGAACTCAAGTTGTGGAATTAAACATGAATAACTAGTTTCTGCCATAATTTGGACTTAATTAAATAATGTTTAATTCAATTTATTTGAAAACCAAATTGTGTGGTTTGTGTGTGCAGTAGCTAATTGTGATGTTTATGATTGTTGTGTTGAGATGATTGCTTGTATAGCTTAGTGATTGGTTGCATTGTTTGTTTATTAATTAGACGAGAACGTTGTCGGATATATCGAGGAAGGAGAGTTTGCTGAAGTTGAAGAACAAGAGCAAGATCACTTTGCCAAGCAAGGCAAGCTATTCTCTGAGCTTGCACTACCAACATATGCATCTACTTTCATAACATGTTTTACTCTCAAAGCAAGATTTATAAAACTCATTTCAAAAGTATATGGATATTATTTTGCCACCCTATGTAGTAGTTTATATAAAACTTTAGGATGGGAAAACAATGTTGTTTATTCAAAACTCCTTTGAAATGTCTTGTGAGTTTATGGAATGCCGAGATGTCGGTGTTGTGTTGGAAAAGTGGAAAAGTGGTGATGTTTATGAAAAATGCACAGTGTGTCCTTGTACTTACGTCAACCATCCAATACCCTGTGCGACCACCTCCACCACATATGGGAAAAGGGCGTAGTCATATAATTTGCTCATATTAGTATGGGACTCCTCAACAACGAGGATGACCTCGTTCCATGAGGGGATGGTCATGGCGACCTACCCCCTGACCTGGGTCCTGGCATCTGAGGATGGGGGATTGAAGGGTTCGCTCGCCGGGCAGAACTACGAGTCCTCACACTTAGGTTTCCCGACGGGGAATCTGGACTGGGTGTTGATGGAAAGGATGATAATTTCGTAGCGGTAGGATCCTATACTAGCATGAGCAAAGGACAGGCTATGGTCGGCGGCTTACTTCGCATACACCTGTATGGCGAGACGTGGCGGACACGATGAGCTGCCGGATGGATGTGGGATAAAAGCGTGCTACCTCTGCAGAGGGTTAAAACTATTCGAATAGCCGAGTCCTCGGATATGGACAGCTGGGAGACCCTACTTTGACCATGTGCAAGTTTTTGGAAAAGCTTTTAAGTTTAAAAGAAATTGAAATGGTGATGGGGTTACACAGCTATACCAAATGAAGTGGTAGGAGTTGTGGGAATAAATGGACTATGGTGAGCCATGGTCATGAAAAGGAGGAGTTTTTGAGAAACAAAATGTGATGGTGACTTCTTTCAAAGATGGTTATAAAACTCTTCTTACCTTTTTCAATAAAGATATAGAGATGTTTTAAAACAAATAAGAGTGCATACTCATGTTGGGGTAGTTTGCGAGTACATTCAAATGTACTCATATTGGTTTCGTCCCTGGCTATTGTCCTAGCCAGACTACGAGGAGGAGCACTACGCCGAGCAGGAATATGGCGACTTCTACGCCAACTAAGGATCTCCACAAGTCAGCTGCCTGTCGGGTTGTCATCGTTAGAATATGATGTCTACTACGCCGTAGCTTCCGCTGATATATCTGGTTTGGCCCATGAAGGCACCTATGTAAGAACTTGGTCTAAATGACCATTTATGTAAGACTTTTTATTCGGTACTGTAATGGATGTAAACTTTGGTATCCAATTCGGATTATGTGCAACGACAGACTGATCACGGGATCGTTGTGTTAAGCATAATCGGGTATTTCGGACAGCTAGTCCGGGGTCCCCACAGGATCCACGTCCAAAATCCTAATTTGGGTCCAATTCGGATAGCTGATCCGAACTTTCCGAAACTGTTCGGTCTAAAAACTGGTTGCACCTTGCAGGTCGGTTTTGGGGCAGTTACCGACCTCGGATCGAAATACCGTAGAATACAAAGTTGTTCGACATGAAAAAACGAATAACTTTTGTTTTATGTGTTTTTCCATCCGACTCCATCTTGAACGCTCTTCTGGGCTTGGATCTAAAAACTGTTCGGATTTGATCCGAATCATATAAATTTGATTCGTCCGTAATTGTCAGATTTGAGCTATTAAACGACCTTAAATCAAAAACCCATAAACAGAAAAGTTGTTCGTCTCGGAAAAACGAACAACTCTTGTTTTATACGTTTTTGCATCCGAACCTTCCTTAATGGTTGTTCGGTCTAGTTAATAAACAGGAGTTATATCAAGTTGTGGCCGTTTACAGAACGCGACTAGTACATGTACTAGTTGATGTCTGTTTTTCGTACTAGTTTTGGCCGAATTGCAGAACCATACTAGTAGAAGTACTAGTTAAGCTCTGTTTCGTCCTAATTGGTCGAAATTCTGAACTTGACTAGTACAAGTACTAGTTAGGGTCTGTTTTGGCCTATTATTTTTGAAAAGAACTTCCCTAAGCCAAAATTGGTCGTCAACACAAGTTTTTATTAATCTTTTATGCAATCTAAATGTTAAACAATGCATGTGTAGAAGATGAGCTCAAAATGATGAAATTTTGTTACTAATCTGGGTTTGGTAACTCCGATGCGAAATGTTTTCTAGAGACTTCATGCGGGACGTCCGCTTTCTGAACGACCTACCATTTTTAAATTTATTTGCTGGCTTATAAAATTCAACTTAAGGTTATATACCCAAGATATGATAGCATGCAAATGGAAACTAAACTTTGGTAAGTTTTTCATTTTCATTATTTTACTTTTTGGTACTAATTTATCCGGAATTGTCTAACAAATTCTGAACAGCCCGGAACAGACCAGACCAAACACAAAAACACGGACCTTCCGGACTTGGCTGAGGCGAACCGCAGACGTTGATGCCAAACATTTTTGTCCATATTATGCAATCTAATTGGTAGGCAGTGCATGTGTACGTAGAATATTTGCTCAACATGATGAATTTTTGTTACTAATTAATCTTGGTTAATGAATTTGGTTACTCCGAAGGCGAAGGTTTATTTTCATGTGATCGAGGACACACGTTCGCTTATGACCTACCATTTTTTAATTTTATTTGTTGGCTTCTACAAATCAACTTAATCTTATATACCAAAATTAATAACCATGCAAATATAATCTAAAATGTGGTAAGATTTACATTTTCTTTATTTTAGTTTTTTCGTACTAATAAGTTATCCGAAATATAATTTCCGAACATGACGGAACAAACCAGACAGCAACAAACACGGGTTTAATTAATATTATATATGAATTCTAAATGATTAAAAAAATGCATGTGTAGAAGAAGAGCTCAAAGTGATGAAATGTTGTTACTAATCTTGGTTTGGTTACTCCGAAGATGAAGTTTTTCATGACGCGGGGACGTTCCCTTTTGGAACGACCTACCATTGTTAAAATTTATTTATTGGCTTCTACAATTCAAATTAAGCTTATATACACCCAAAATATGATACCATGCAAATTAAAACTAAAATTTGGTACATTTTCTATATTTTACTTTTTGGTACTATTTTTTCCGGAATTATCCGACAAATTCCGAACATGCCGGACCATTCCAGACCAGCTAGAAAAGAGCGTGGACCTTCCGGACTTTGTGGAGGCCAACCGCAAATGGCTCAATGACAGGTGGTGCCCGCATGCTGTCGGGCCCGCTTGTCAACGGATGGGTGTTGAATAAGTTCTTGTGTATTGTTTCGGCTTGATTAATTGGTTTCTTCCCTTGTCGAAGAGAACTGCTAGAAAATCAAAAGTTCGCCTTACATCCACCGAGCCACGCAATAGATAGAGACAAAGGAGGATCCAAGGAATCCTGGCTTGCGCCACTGCGCCTAGTCTCGTAAATTGTGGTTGCGCCATCGAGTGCTGGCAGAGCACGTCCTGTCGCATAGAAAATTGTGGTTGTGCCATCGAGTGCTGGCAGAGCACCGTCCCGTCGCGTAGAAATTGGGGTTGTACCACCGATGCCTCGCCGCAGAGTGTCAGCGCCCCGTCCCATCGAATTGATCATCGCGATGTACTCCTCCCCCCCCCCCCCCCCCCCCCACACAAGTCCATCCCCTCCCCTACTTATCCCCATCTTTCCCCATCGCGGCATCTCATCCAAGCAGCAACAACATTTCCTCCAACCACCGCATACAGCTAGGACACACCCCAGCTCCACTCCCCCTCACTGCAATGGCCTCGTTCATCCTCCCGCCCGCCTCGACGGAGCTTCGGTACATGCGGGCCATGGTCGCCGACGACACGCTCCGGGTCTGGGCCGCGTCGGTGTGGCGGTCTCCGTTCGATGCGGCGGCTGCCTTCATTAGCGGGGGCTACGGCATGCGTCACACTGCCGAGAAGCCTATGTATCGCCTCCAGCAGCTTGCGTCCGGGGAGTTGGTCGTCCGCTTTGCCAACCCCCTCGACGCACTTTCGCTCTACGACCGCGTCTATGACTGCGGCAGCGAGCTCATCCTCTTCACCGGCGCATACTCCGTCAAGACCGATGACGACTACTTCCCCAAGAGCAGCTTCATCCACCTCCTGCGCCCCCACGATGAGGCGATCATCAGCCCCCCGTGTGCCTCGTGGGAGCGCGGCCACCTATGCACCCTCAGCTTCGACGACCTCCCTCCCCACAACACGGAACACCGGGAGGTGCTAAACAAGCTCGTCACACGCCTCGGCGGCGATATGGTGGAGGTGCTCACGCCCAAGACCATCCACGTCAAGGTGTGGATCAAGGACCCATGCAGTCTCCCAAACGTGTGCGCCGTCATGGAACAGCGGCCAGGCAGCTTGTTGATACCCGATGACGTAGTTACCTGCGTGAAAAGTAAATGGGTTAGGTTGAGACTCCAAGTGCCGAGTGTGTAGTAAGTGGAAGACGTGTTTTTCCCACGAGGGGTGACTCGAGGGTTTAATATCGAACTCTCGGGGAATCAGTAGTGAAGATTTATCTTTCCTATCCTTCTTTTGGTTACCTACAAAACAAAGTAAATGTTTTGGTTCTCAACCTCACCTAGTGGTTGTCAAGCACAAGGTGTAAGAATGATATCAAGATAATATGCAATGCAAACAAGAAATAAATATGCAATGGTGGTAAATAAATATGCAAGGATGGTGGTAGCAATGATAAATGATATTTTTGGGTTTTATATGATGAATGCAAGATGTAAAAGTGTTTTTGTATTTTTCGGATTTTTAAATGGCAGAAAATGGAAAAGTGGTAAAAGTTGTTGGAAAGTTGTTTCTTATGATTAAAAATGGACCGGGGTTCATGGTTTCACAAATGCACTCTCTCTTTAATAAAGTGGTAGACAATGGAACACTAGAGTTGACATATGAGATTGCAACACAACAGTTTAGTGACAAGTTATAATTATATGGGCATCACGTCCTAACATAGAGACCTTTTGGTTATTAGTCTCTCTTATACTCCACCAAGATGCGAACTAAATCATAACACCTCAGTAATTAAGATAACTCAGAGTATAGCAATAAGTATCATGACATGAAGTTAAAATAAGAACATGTGACTAGATCTAGCATGTTCTTATTTTAACTTCATGTCATGATACTTATTGCTATACTCTGAGTTATCTTAATTACTGAGGTGTTATGATTTAGTTCACTAAGCATTTTAACTTCTTCAACTTTCTTTTCCCTATTATATAGGTTAAATATTTCATAACGGTCATCAAACACATCTTCAGGTACTTGGGCTTTTTCTAAACTTTCTTTAATTCTTACTTCCAAAAGCAAGCCATCAAGTAGATAGTGAGTGTCAGTAGCAGCAGTATTCATAAAAGAATCCTCACATTCATTATCCAAAAAGACTTTAGAGGTTTCAGACAATCCTCTATAAAACACATGCATGAGCATCCAATCCCTAAGACCATGTTCCATTCCAAAAGCTATACCTCTAAATCTTTCCCATGTTTTCACTAGAGGTTCATCCTTTTCTTGTTTAAAGGTGATAATTATTTTCTAAGATTACAAACTTTTTCAGTGGAACAAAATCTTTTAATGAATGCAGCTTTTAAATTAAACCACGTGCTAAAATTTCCAGGTGGCCATCGCAATATCCAATCTAAGGCTTTTCCACCTAGGGAGTAAGGAAAAAGCTTAATTTTAATATTAGCATGGCTCAAATTTAACATTTTGCACCTTTCATTAAACTTCTTAAGATGAGGTATGGGATCTTCTTTTGGTTTCCCATAAAAACGGTATTCATAAATTGCTTTCATGATATTAGGATCTACCTCACATTTCTCAACAGGGATATTCCTATCTTGAGGAAAGTTCTTAACACTAAATGGCCAGAAGGTTCTCTTTTCCATTATGCAAGTTTTTATGTGTTTTTAAATTTTTTATGCAAAACTGAAAATAAATATGCAAACCGAACTTAAAAATGCAAGACAATGACAAAACAAGATAAATTGCTTTGAAGGTAAAGATGGATAAGATGATGCTCACGTAGGTGCAACCTCCCCAAGCTTAGGTGTTAGCACAAGTTGGTGATGAAGTTGACTTGGTGAGATATCCTTGGATAAACCTTTCAGCAATGATTCCTCGGCAACGGCGCCAGAAAACAATCTTGATACCCGATGACATAGTTACCTGCGTCAAAAGAATATGGGTTAGGTTGAGACTCCAAGTGCAGAGTGTGTAGTAAGTGGAAGACGTGTTTTCCCCACGAGGGGTGACTCGAGGGTTTAATATCGAACTCTCGGGGAATCAGTAGTGAAGATTTATCTTTCCTATCTTTCTTTTGGTTACCTACAAAACAAAGTAAATGTTTTGGTCCTCAACCTCACCTACTGGTTGTCAAGCACAAGCTGTAAGAATGATATCAAGATAATATGCAATGCAAACAAGAAATAAATATGCAATGGTGGTAAATAAATATGCAAGGATGGTGGTAGCAATGATAAATGATATTTTTGGGTTTTATATGATGAATGCAAGATGTAAAAGTGTTTTTGTATTTTCGGATTTTTAAATGGCAGAAAATGGAAAAGTGGTAAAAGTTGTTGGAAATGTGTTTCTTATGATTAAAAATGGACCGGGGTTCATAGTTTCACGAATGCACTCTCTCTTTAATAAAGTGGTAGACAATGGAACACTAGAGTTGACATATGAGATTGCAACACAACAGTTTAATGACAAGTTATAATTATATGGGCATCATGTCCTAACATAGAGACCTTTTGGTTATTAGTCTCTCTTATACTCCACCAAGATGCGAACTAAATCATAACACCTCAGTAATTAAGATAACTCAGAGTATAGCAATAAGTATCATGACATGAAGTTAAAATAAGAACATGCTAGATCTAGTCATGTAGTAGTGGCAATGGTCACACCCACATCTCCGGTAGCATGGTATTTCTTTTTATTCCTAGTGAGGCAACAAAGTAAGGTAGAGATACCCAAGTGGATCGCAGAACTTTCTCTCACGTTCACTGCACTAGCCACCCCACGTTACTCCAACTAATGCATACGGTTCCCCCTCACACGCTCTCATAAACATGCTTGATCATGACAAGTAAATAAGAACGGGGTACATAATATGCATCTACTTTCATAACTGAAACAAAACCATTGCAATTTCAAACATATATTAACTCATAAAAAGATCCACCACAAAGGTATTACATAGATGACCGTTATCATGTTCAGCAGCTCATACGGTACTAATTAGTGAAGCTCGAGAGAGAGAGATACATAAGTTACTTCCACAAACCCATAGTCCAGAGGTGGACTACTCCCTCTTCATCATGGAGACGGTGGAGAAGTCGTTGGAGAAGATGGAGACCACGCCGGCAGCGCCCCGCCGGAGTTTTCCCCCTCCAATCTGCAACTCCAGGTCTCTGTTTCGGTGTTTCTGTGTTTCTGCGGCGCTCCTTCCAGAGGACGTCGGGGGACTATTTTTATAGCCGGTTTTATGTCAAAACGGAGTCGGTGGAGGAAAGATCGACGGCAACGGAGCTCCGAGGCCCAAAAGGAGGGGCCCCACGTGGCCAGGTACATGGGCTGCGTGGGCCCACCTATTTTGGCCCTCGGGCCTCCGCTTGTTTGCTTCCTTTGCTCCCACGCTTTGTTCCTTCCAAAAACTGATGCTCGTAAATTTTCAGGTCATTTGGACGTCATTTGGGTCTCTGAAACATTAAAATATAGAAATAGGGTTTTCTGGCTGCGCAGGGTTAATTCCATAAAAAATAGGAAACATGTCAAATATTCCCAAAATCATTATAAAACAGTGATATAACCCTTATATGATGCAAATATGACTAGAATATAAGTAAAATAATGCAAAGTTCATGTATGCATTTTACATGCATCACTTGTTGAACTACAGTCGTCATATTAGGATCTCAGCTAAGCAGTTTCAGGGTGTGTAAATCTCTCTGTAGCATGTTTATTGAGTAATGAAGTGCCTTTTGATTTGAACCTCTCTGCTGTGTAATTAACTGTATCGTTAAGCAGTGTGCGCGCATGCATGCTCTGCTGACAACCCGCCCGCCGGCCGTTAACTCGATCCGAACGCTCCGGTGGCAGAACTAGCCATTGCACATTTGCACTAGCCGTTGAGCTATATGCTCCCGTCGCCGGCGCGCCATTGCCGGCCTATATATCTCTTCCCCATCCGGTTCACACTTACACACATCATTAACCAATCGAATCACTTCCACGATTTTCCTCATCGACGCCATGTCCGGATCAGACGTCGAACACTCGTCGGAGGAGCTGTGCCCGCAGGCCACAGACCATGAGATGCGACCGGCCATCTCGCCGCCGTTCGTCCTGTCTCCCACCTCTCGCATGGCGTCTACTAAGAAAGAATTCCGTCACCACGTTCTCGTCGCCACCGTGCTTGGGTCACGCCCCCCAGTCTCGCCGTTAGACATGGTGGCAGCGCTAGGCACTCAATGTTGCATCCAGCGTGGCGAAGTCCTCGTCGAGGTGTGTGCACCGCCCGCCGATTTCTTCGTGCGGTTCAAGTCCAGCGACGACTGTGAACGCGTTCTCCATACCTGCCCAACGTTCAGGAGTGGCGACGCGACCATCAGTTTCGCGCGTTGGCATCGAGGCTATGGTGGCACGCCGTCAGACCTTGCGTACCTATGCACGCTAAGCTTCGATGGCATCCCTTTCCACGCCAGGGAGCCGGAGGTGCTGAAACATCTCGTCAACATCCTCGGCGGCGAGATGGTGGAAGTTCAGCCGCCCGCAGACAGCTGGTCCATCGACGTCACGGCGTGGATCAAGGACCCGTGCACTGTCCCGAAGGTGCACCACGTCCTTGTCCCGGAGCCTATCAACAGCGTGCCAGCCGACTTTGACCACCTTGATCTGACGCTGCCATGCTCACCAGAGAGCAGACTCTGCTTCGCTCATCGGGTTATAGTCCATATCGTCGACTTGGTCGTGAACCAGGCGGGCACGGGACACCTACAGCAATTCAGGACATGGGCAGGCCACGTCGACGGTACCTCTCCGCCGCACTTGCGCACCGGCGGCCACACCTTCGGAGGAAGAGCGGGAGCAAGATTCTGATGCGACGGCCACAACTGTTTACTGCAGTATTTGTTTAATTCCCAGTTGTATTGTTATTTTTTTTTCCAGTTGTATTGTAATTGGATGAATTAATGAGAACAAAATGTTCTAATTTACAAATTTAGTCCAGACCGTACACACATATGTGGAGGGTGCGGATATTTCACGGGGAAATTTTGGCCGTGGATAGACATGCCTCTCTCACTCCAAGTCGGCACTCACTCAAATTTCGGCGCTCTCACATTTCAAATTTTCCGCCCGCTCTCTCTGCATTGCCCCCTCTCCCCCTGTCACTGCGTCGCCCCTACCGCCGTAGCAGCGGCTCGTGCCTCTGCCCACACACCGTCCCTCTCCTCCCACCTCCCCCTCCAATCCCTCGTGTACTTCGAGCCGGCGCCCCCTTTCTTCCCCGGAAATGGTAGGTGGTTCCTTCGGATCTATGAAATATGTGTGGGTGGATCTCATTTCATCTATGATTTATTTCTCTAGGCTCGTTACCTGACCTAATGCCTCAAAATCGAAGGGCCGCTGCAGAATGAAGAAACAGACGAAGCTCATGTTTCCATCAGCGGATGCAGTACCGAGATTCCATGGTATATATGTGTTGTTTGTTACTGTCCATTTAGGCACACTAGGCCGTGTAATTCATTTCTTTAGGCTCCTTCTAGAAAAAATCCTTCAGATTGTTGCATTTATTTACCTCAGGATGTGCTTGTGGCAGATACTGCTAATTAATGTGAAAAAAGACTGGACTGTTGTAATGACTGCAAGTATATGTTCCTTGCAATGACAGGGAATTGTTAAATAAAAACTGCTGTGGCGAGAAGAAAATTGTAACTCAAGATGGCTTTCTGTATGCTGATATATGCTCGCGAAGCAAGGTAACACAATAAACAACCAACATCGTCTTATCACAGTAATTGAAGTTTGTTGTAATTTCTTTTTTCAGAATTTTAGAACCTCATACAACACTGATATTAATTAGTTAACTGCTGTTATAACTGTATGTTGCCCAGCATGAAACACTAAATGGAAAGTGAAAGATCAAGTGCTCACAATTATTTCTTCTGGAGGATTCAAGCAAAAGCTGGTCAGTGATCAGACTGAATGACATTCCTTCTTTTGAGCATATTTCTGGAGTACACTTCGATTTCCATATCCAATTGAAAATAGCAGATTGGCTTTCTGTGTGCTCATAGATTCTACTATCCTTGAATGTACGATGCAGAGAACCCAGTCAATGTGATTCGATCGGTATCAGCTCGCCAAACAAGGTAAGACAATAAACAATCTCAACAACTTAGTTATTAGTAATTGATGTTTCATCTAATTCCTTTAATCAGAATTACATCGGCCTTAGTATGCTTGTAAGTATTTACCTACCACAGATTCAAATGTTCTTTCACAGATTTTAATTCTATATATGCAACGTCATTTATACTTCTCATCAAATTTTCAGATAATTACTAGTGGTTTTTCATCAACAATGCAAATTGGTTTGAAGATGCATGAGGCAAATTTTACCTTAAGAAGCTGGCTTCGAAGCAGATTGGTCATCATTCTCTTCGTATCACATCTAGTGGTTCACCGTGACACATCGATCAAATATGTAATCCAAACAGTTGTGGAGAGTAGCTAGCTAGCAGCCATATAGTATTCTATTCCTGGTGGGATGTAAACACAGTCCTGTAGTAGTACATGTATTAGGTTCTTATGTACCATATTTAGAATAAAAGTTATTGTTTAGGCATCCTGTACTATTTTCCTGTTTAATTTAAATATTTGGTCGTATCTCAAAAGCTAGCATAATTGGCCTCCGGATCTTTGTCTGCATATCCGGATAAATCCGTCGCTTTCGAAAAAATGCTAGTCACCGGAAACATATGGACCCTCCGAAGTTTGCCGTCGGTTATAAAATACAACCGGCGCGTGAACCCTGGGTTGGTTAGTTTTTCGAACCGGCTCTAAATATTCCCGGAGGCGATGAACAAATACGGATGTTCCGTAATGTGGAGGCGGCCGAACAACCAGCCCGCCGCTAGCGTTTGCGGAGGCCATTTGTTACAACCGTCTCAGAGTTTAGGGTCGGGTGTTTTTAACAACCGGCTGAGGGTTGCGATTTGCAGTCGGACGGGAAAACCGGCTCCTCCAGGCTGGATTATCCTCAACTGTTGTTCCGAGTCGGATGGGAAAACCGGCTGAGGCCCGTGGTCTTGATGCGGCTGTGATACTCGGTTTTGTAGTAGTGTCACACATAGTAGTTCATCATTCATCATCTAGATTCAACATTTTTCATTGCAAACAGAGTAATTTACATATTTTAAACTACAGATTAAAAGGCTAGACGCCAAGCTAACCCTAACCAAAAGCGGACATCGGATTTTTCACCGGGCATGTATCATCGGCGGCGCCCAAGAGCTCACTACTGCACGTGAGTGGCGTCTCGGCATCCTGCCCGAGCCCACGCTCGAGCTGATCGGTGTTCCACACCTCCAGCGTCGCTTTGTGGACTTGGCGGTGCTTTTTTCCCCGTTTCTCGGAGCCGGTGGATTTGGCGGCCATGTGCTCCCAGAGAACCTCCTCGTTGGTGCTTCCCGCGAGGTCCTCCACGTCATCATTAGAAGTGCTCAAGTCGTCGAAATGGGGGGGGCGATAGCGCGTGCCGGTGAGGTACACGTTGCTGACCACAAGGACCTCGCCTTTGCATCGTTACCTTGGGCAGCGCAACGGCGGTTGAAATGTTCGGCGGAGAGGGGAGGGGAAAAGTGAGGGATTCACCCCGTAAATCGATCCCCAAACCCAACAATACTGGGGTCGATTTACAGGCCACCATAAACTTTTACGGGTCCGGCCGATATGTGAAAGCTCTGTTCGAGCCACAAAAACAAGCTAAAACAACATATCGGCCGGATCTTCGAGGGCTTTGTCGATTTGCTAGATCTCCTTGAGATGCTCTAAGCATGTATCTTAAAACGTCTGACCTGTAAAAATAAGTGTGTTTTTAAGGTTTTCAGCCGACAAAAGACCCGTGATACCGTAAAACGAACTTACTTGGAATATTTTTAAGGGGTGCGAAAAATGAGTCATAAAATTTCTGATATACCCGAGATTACCGTCCAAATTTTTAGGATCCAGTCGCGCTTGTTAGCGGGTGGGACATTTCTGCTCCTTCCTTCCCGCTCTAGCGTCGCCGCCGTCGTCGCCCCGCTCTTGCGCCTTCTAGCCCCGCCATGCTGCCCCATCGCCACCATGGAGCTCCCGCTGCAGCGGCCCGTCGAATTCCAAGTTGCACTGTCCCAATCGCAACCTCCTCTTCTCCTTGAGCTTCCACGCCCGCTGTCGTCGCCCCGCCCAATCCTTCCGCCGCAGCGACAAAAAAGAAGCGGCATGGCAATCAGCTCGTCCAAGGAGTCGGTCCCCTTGCATTGTTCACTCCCTCTCAAATGTGATACAATGGATTGTCGCCATGTGGAACCAATTATACAAAGCACACTGGTTTACAAATGATTAAGGACGACAATTTTACCCACGGGTACGGGTACCCGAGGCTACCGTACCCGCATGGGCAGGGTATGGACGACACATAATTTTATACCCATATGTATTACCCATACCCTACGCGTTAAGTCGTGGGTAGGGCATAAGTATAGCCTTTTACCCGTGGTATACTCATACCCTACCCGTTATATAGACATGTGGACTTAGGCTAGGTTAATGTTGTCATCAATTGTCAATTTAAGTTGAGATAATTGCCATGTACTCGTCTATCTGTTATTGAGTTGGGATAAATATTTAATTGTCAAATGTGATATAAATGAATATAAAATTGTGAATAATTTGTGTATTATTTGATCTACCCGTTGGGTACCCAATGGGTATGACTACCCGTCGGGTATGGGTACGGGTAAAATTTCATACCCGTAAGTATGGATATGGATAAAATTTTATACACATTACCGATATGAGTATGATCCCGTCACATACCCTACCATTGCCATTCTTACAAACTGAAACAAGATCGAGTATATACGAACTGCACGACTTAACATCCACATCAAAAGACAACGATTCATCAAGTCGAACGCTACTACTACTTTAAGTGACGTAAGAACGGTGACGTACTACTTGTTCCAGTTCTCTATTAAAAGCTGTGACATAGACGCTGAAAGTATCCATGCCTAACTGAAACGTATCGGAAATGCTGGGGTCCAGCAGAAGCATTTCATCGGAAATACATACACGGTCACGCGCGCTGCCGGTGTAGCGGCGTGTTAGCGTGCACGTATCAGACAGACCTGGCGTACGTGCGTGCGCGCTATCTTGCTTTTTTTTTTGGATAAATATTCGTTGAAGAACCTGACCGTGGAAAATAGATTTTCTACAACTCATATATGTATGTACACACAGCCTAGATCTGGTCCAATTTCTAGGTGAGCTGGACCGGGCTTCCCGTGCTGGGCTCAGGGGCCAAATTATACACAAGTCAACTGTGGAATGCCGTGGGCGTCCGCCCTATATGTTTTGAGAAAATAAAATGATTAAATGAACGTGCCGTCCGGGATAGCTTAGCTCTAAAGAAAAGCCACTCTGCCTAAAAACAAAGAAAACCCTCTACATGTCAAAAGCAAAGAAAAACGACTAGATGGCATCTCATAGTGTCATTGTTTTTGTAGGCAAAAGAAAAGATGGACCCATGGTGGCCAGCACATATATATCCTGCATCCCAATAATCGAGCAAAGCTGTTGTTGACATTCAACTTAATTCCAAACAACATGTCCAAAGAAAAACTTAATTCCAAACAAAACCGTATAATCTTCGGGGTGCCGTCCGGGTCTCCGGGGTGGGTATAGCTCGGCTCTAAAAAAAAGCCACCTATCTTCTGTCCAAAAACAAAGAAAAACGACTAGACTAGACGGATCTCTCATGGTGTCATTGTTTTTGAAGGCAGAAGATGGCGCCATAGTGGCCAGCACATCCTGCATCCTTTCGCATGATCAATAATCAAGCAAAGCCGATGTTGACACTCAACTTAATTCCGAACAAATCCAAGTGTCCGGTAATGTATTTCACAAAGTCGCTTTCCATTTTTAATCCAGAGCACGACGTGGCCGGCAGTGTAGTCGATGGATCGATCTGAAGAAGGATAGGAGCAGGTGATCAACTGCACTGCGGTTGGGCCCTCCCGTGTGGACGTCGCTTCCGCGTCCATGGCGCGGGCGGGAGCGAGACTGTCGGTCGGTCTGCCGGCCGGCCTGTCCATGTGGCGCTGCCCGGACGTACCGGCACCTTCCTCGCTTCCAACCAACATAAAACCCCGCGACCCACGGTGCCTGCTCACCGCGCCTCATCACCCACTCCACAAATCGCGACAGAGACAGACAGAGACCGCAAGAACCAATGGCGACGCTCTCCGTCCCGGCCGGTGGTGTCCCGCCCGTCGCGGAGGACTGCGAGCAGCTCCGCAAGGCCTTCACGGGGTGGGGCACCAACGAGAAGCTCATAATCTCCATCCTGGCGCACCGCGACGCCGCGCAGCGCCGCGCCATCCGCGCCGCCTACGCCGAGGCCTACGGCGAGGAGCTGCTCCGCGCACTCAACGACGAGATCCACGGCAAGTTCGAGGTAACCAACACGATCGCGAGCGCCCTGTGTACATCCCGATCCGCGTTGTCGATCTTCGTCTCTGTTGCCTGATCCGATTGTCTCCCGAACAGAGAGCGGTGATCCAGTGGACGCTGGACCCGGCGGAGCGGGACGCGGTGCTGGCCAACGAGGAGGCCAAGAAGTGGCACGCGGGGGGACGCGCGCTCGTCGAGATCGCCTGCGCGCGATCGCCCGCGCAGCTCTTCGCCGCCAAGCAGGCGTACCACGACCGATTCAAGAGGTCGCTCGAGGAGGACGTCGCCGCGCACGTCACCGGAGAATTCCGCAAGGTACGGATCACTACGTCACAGCCGATCTTGGTCCTTGATGACTTGATCGTGCCGCTCCGAGATCTCACGCAGACGTCTGTGCGATTTTGATCTTGATCTGTCAAAATATAGGCTTAACATTTCATACCATCTCTGGTAAAACAACACAGAAAACGACATGACGACCAATGCCGTCCTTCTTAGCACTACTTCTCAGTGGATTAATATCTGAATCTTTAAGTCATAATGTCGTGCAACTTGATCATGATGTACCGTGATCAGTTTCTTTGCAACATTTCACCCTCTTGCTGTCATGATTAGTATAAGTGTGCCGGTTAAGTAGCTAACCATTCTATTCATGTAACTGATCTATTGCAGTTTTATCCCCTTCTCTGAACACTGATAAGATAGTTCTAGATGCACGGATGATATATGTTCGATGATCCAATCTCGAATGTTTATACTGTTGCAACTCGTCAAACAAGTTCTCGGTTAATCTTAATTTGCTGGCGGCTTCTCCCCCTGTGTTAGGTTTATTGGACAATCTTGTGGTTATAAACGCAATTACTATCATTATGTGCGTTTTATTGTAAGATATGCTACTGATCGAAATATAAAAGGTGGCTAAAATCTGAAATTACTTAACTGTTCATACTAGTGCTGCTAAAGAGCATCTACAGCCCAATTTCAAAAGTGTTCTGTATTCATCTCAGCTTCCGGTGTCTCTTGTAAGTGCATTTTGTTAGGCTTTGTTGGACCATTCTCTGGTTATAATTAAACATGTTGCTCTTCAGTTACGCTTGATATCATTATGTCGTTTTGGATATGCTGCTGATCCAGATAAAATAATGATTGAAGTTCTTAAATATATAACTGCATATATAGTACTGCTGCAAAGAACACCTGTAGTTCCCAAACTCAGACGTGTTATTTCTTCATCTCAGCTTTTGGTGCCTCTTGTGAGCGCATACCGCTATGATGGCCCAGAAGTCAACACCTCGTTGGCACACTCTGAAGCCAAAATACTCCAAGATAAGATCCATGACAAGGCTTATGCTGATGAGGAAATCATCAGGATTCTCACTACAAGGAGCAAAGCTCAGCTACTTGCGACATTCAACAGTTACAATGATCAGTTCAGTCATCCAATCAATAAGGTGAATTATGACTACTATTCACTTCCTTTGAGTTATAGTTCCTCTTTCCATTCAATCTACGAAGCCAAATGCCCAGCTAACTATTATCTATGTTGCACCTTCTAGTTAAACTATGTGAATGAATGAATTTCGTGAGGAACCCAATAAGCTGAATGATAACAAAAACCTTCTACAGCTGAATTATTTATTCATTAACATCGTCTCTGTAAAACACTTGCTCTGCACATATTTAATGGAGTTCAAGTAATCACACATCTTTATTTCAAAATTATAATAATTAGATGTCGGTTGAAGAGTAGTTTTTTTGCGGTTGAAGAGTAGTTCACACTTAGCGGTTTGAGGAGGCATTGTTTAGTTGTTCATACTAATTTTTTCCACTGTTCACTAACAGGACCTGAAGGAGGATCCCAAGGATGAGTTCCTGGCGACCCTGAGGGCGATCATAAGGTGCTTCACCTGCCCTGACAGATACTTCGAGAAGGTCATCCGGCTGGCCATTGGAAGCGTCGGCACAGACGAGAACGACCTTACAAGGGTCATAACCACCCGTGCCGAGGTGGACCTGAAGCTGATCAAGGAGGCCTACCAGAAGAGGAACAGTGTCCCGCTAGAGAAAGCCGTCTCCAAGGACACGACCAGGGACTACGAGGACATGATGCTTGCACTCCTGGGAGCAGAGTACTGAAGGCGTTTGTCCGTCTGATCTTCCTTACATGGCCCTTCCTGTTTGTTGTGAGAATAAAAGTGTATAAGACTCTGAGTGAGGTGTGTTGTTTTTCCCTCGGTGAATATAAGCTAGCCTGCATGACAGTGCTCGTTTGGTAAAACCGTAAAATTATAGTACCATTTTGTTCATTTGAGCCGAGAACATATCATTTTTTTTTCAAAATGGAGGATGAACCCACCTCTGCATATATTATTAACAAAATAAAAAAGCAACCACCAAGCCCAAAGAATACACCCATCAGCCTGAAGCAGCGGTGGCACTAGGAATTTGCAACTTGGTATTCATTTTGCCAAAATCATCGCTATTTTGTCAAAATCATCATTGTTTTGCCAAAATCGTAGGTATTTTTTCCAAATCATGGGTATTCACATGAAAACATAGCAATACCCCTGGCGCCGACCCTGGTCGGAAACCACCGTCTAGGTGATAACTCGCTACACCTATACCTACAAGTTTTATGAAGGGGGTGGACCTGATCGGAACCAATTGCTCTGAATTCACACACCTACGCAGATCATCTAAATCCGGAGGTCTTAACCAATTTGCCCAACGGTGAGTTGGTAGCACAGTCTGATCCAACAGACTCTCAGCATATGCCAAATGCCAACCGCAGCCCTCCATAACGCCAACCGCCGCGCCGCTGCTGCTCTGGACAGCCGCCGCCGCTGAAGAGCTGCACCACCGAGGTGCTCGTCTTGCACCATGACCAAGCGAAAGGGCGAGGTGACCCGGGCTGCCGCACCCTTACGCGAGGAGGGCAGGAGTCCCCCTCCCCGCTACCGGCGATGGCCAAGTTTTGCTTGGCCACGCCCTTAGTAGCGGCGGGGGAGGTAGGAAGGAGGGGGAGATGGCGTCGGCGGTGTTGATTGATCGTCCTCCCATCGGCGCGCGGAGGCGACGCGAGGGTTACGAGGGGATAATCTATCATTGGTTTATTCTAACGGTTTTGCTAAATTTTGGTCGATCAAGATTTAAGTTATGGGTAATCTAAAGGAAAAGCCTAATATTCACATTCGAAGGATCAAAAGTCAATGTCGACCCCTCATCCTTTGACTTCCAATTCTTTCAAGAGTAACTTTTCTTTGGCTTCCAACATGAAAGATTGACCCCTAAAGTGCCAAATATGGTCTTCTAATCACGCCATGCGTCCCCTCACGTGGAGACAACGAGAGCTGAGGACCCACCTGTTAGCCTTATCTTCCGGTCAATCTCCTCCACTATTTCGATCCCCTTTCTTTGCTTCTCTGTCTCAAGCTCACTCGTGCGGTATTTGCGTCCGCCATGGCAATGGATCCCTCGGGGCCATCACCCCAGTCACACGTTTCCACTGACTTCCCTCTCTGTCGCCGTGATTCAAGCCCTCTCTCTCCCCAACACCATAAATGGTTCCCCAGTTCCATCGGCTACGAAACTGGGAGTTGTCTACTAGTGGTGATGCTTGAGCCGGTGGTATTGGGTTACATGCATGGAAAACAAAAAAATTCGCCACTACAATGCAACAGCCAAGATCTACTATGAATATACAAGTGACAAGACATGCATATTTGATCTAACTGTAAATCGTTACCGACACCGTCGAAGCGGAAAAGATGTCGATGACGACGTTGATGAAGCTTGTGGAAGAACTCCCTTGGCTAAGCCTAGCCAAGAGAATATCGTAGACTTCTCGCGTCCCGCCTTGATCAAACAGAGTGAGATAGGGTCAACCGTTTCTCAACGGATCACCCCTCTGAGTTCGCATGCATACATCTGATCTAATCCAGCAGGGCTTCGCTGTCCACACTTGAAGCACTCACCACTGGTGAATATGAAGGTGGAGATCTCAACACATGAGAAGTAGGGAGAGAGAGATTATATATTAGATCTATATCTAATCGGAGAGAGGAACCCTCTAATCCAACTAAAAGAGATCTAACTTGTGTGTCCACAAATGAGAGGGGGTGGGGTTTATATAGGAGGCCAAGGCGTAGGGAGGCTTGGGCAAGAGGCAAGGGCTGCCCTTGCCCTTGGTGCGCCGGCCCTAGGGGAGGAGGAGTCCTCCTACCTCCCCCTCCCTAACCGCCATCCCCATGGGCCCTAGGCCCATTAGGGTTCGGGTGAGGGGGGAGGCTCCCTCCTCTGGCGCCTTGGGCCTTGGGCCCCACCCGCCCCATGCAGGGGTGCAGCTACCTTGTAGGACCCATGGGCCCACTTGGCAGCCCCACGGTGGTGGTCTCCAAATAAAATCCAATTTTCATATTTTTCCAAGAATTATTTATTAATTAAATAAATCAATATTTAATTAATTAATATTTTATCTAAATAATTCTTATTTGAATATTTCCTTTTACAGAATATTCCACGAATTAATTACTTATCATATAAACACTTTTATATGGTCGGGGACACCTAGTGTCCATAGACAAAATACTCGGATAAATATTTCCCTCTTATATAAACGCTCGGAATAAATCCGACTAGTGATAGAAACTATGTTTATTACTCCGAGACACCTAGTGTCTGCATAATCCAATCTCTCTTGATAAATATATTATCTACCACACAGAAAACATTCCGGTGATACTCTCTCGGTATCCAGACCAACCATATAAACAACAAACTAGAACTGACTTAAGTGTGTTACCCTACAGGTTTGATAACGTGTAGCTATAATTAGATGTTTCCATCTAATCACCGGCCAGGGTCAGGTACATGGGCTACCTGAATAACTTCTATCGTTATTATTAATTCGTCATTCCCATTACTCACGATACTGAAATTACCCGAGATAAAGTATTTCCGATATTTCCATGAATCAATCCCTGATTCACTATATCTTTGTCTATCTCGTTACCGGTAAGTTTTATTTTCTCGTTCCCGTAATCCGATATCTCACATAATGTAACTTCATCATGCATTGTCTCTAGAACATATTGGATATCATACATACCGAGTGGGCCCTGAAAGTATCTTTCTTTTGACAGAGGAGTAATTTCCTATCTTGGAACATTAGGATATATGCACACCTTCAGAATCACCCAGTGACTGCCTTTATGATCACCCAGTTACGGCCGTGACGGTTGACAGTACCAAAGTAACTCTTCCAATATACACAACTCTAATAGCCTCATGGTCTAAGGACATGCCATATAATAACCATCTGTGATATTGCACTAAGGACAAAAAGACACTTTGGAATCTTGTTAGCATATTAACGATTTGGGTCTACCCAGCCCATATTGTTTCCACCAATAATATGCCACTCATTGATGCTGACATAAACAATGTCCCAGATCAGGAAAACGTGGTCTTCTAGCAATCAACAAATTAGTCTAAAAGGCAAGACTAGGGTATACTTTATTCTGTTCATGTCTCTACACGTGCGAGTGAGTTTTCCTCCGAATCACATATTCAGGAGTCACCATAGTTATAGCACAGAATCATGAAGCATAATTATGAATTAGATGTTAAACTTTATTGCCTTTTTGGGCATACATCCAACAGGTGGTAGACCGACGAGGAGCACCGCTGGTGCTGCAAAGGAATAGAGGTAGAGAGATGTATGTTGTGGGCGGCGATGATGCGAAGTGAGGCGGAGAGGACAACAATGCTGCGAAGGAAGGACGGAGGTGTTGCCAAGGAAGGGCCGTGGAGCGGCGAGCGGCAGTCGATGTGTTAGCTTAGCTGCGAGCATCTAGGGGAGATGTTGCAAAGGGAGGGTGACAAAGTTACGTGCGACTGATGGAGGTGCTGCCGAGGGAGGGCGGTGGAGCTACGAATGGCAAGTGGGGGTGCTGCCAAGGGAGGTCGGCAGAGCTGCGAGCAGACAGGGGACATGCTACCAATGGAGGGGTGACGAGGCTTCATGCAGTCAGGAGATTTGTTGCTAGACAGAATCATAATGGTGCCAACCAGCCTTGGTGCTTTCCGATCTAAAGGGGTGGTGGCGAAGAGCCACCAGGGCTGCTGCCAGCCATCAGAGGACACATCGTTGGAGTTTCGGGCGATGTGGTGATGGTAAGAGTTGTGAGCATGCGTACCCTGTAGGTAGGGTGGGGAACTTTTTTTTTCTGCAGCATCTCCGTAGACAAAGTAGGAGGAATACAAACATGGGAAGGGGAAAGCGACACGACTCGGGAGGTTCGATCTAACAGCTCCGGAGCCAGAAACATCTAGCATTGTCTGATTCTAACCACTAACTTGATCAACAATACGAGTTATGTATGTGTCCTGAAGTTAAAATTGGGTATATGCGATTGGAGATTTCTTGCTCCCGAGCTCCAGTGCTACTTTCAAAAATTAAAAAAAATCATATTTTAAGTTTAAAAAATGTAAAAAATCATGGACATTCTCAATGATGTATTCTAAAAGCGTGCAAAATTTCAATAAGAAATACTTCGTATTTTGAGCTACACAAAAAGAAAAATGTATAAACCTGAGTATAGTGTTTCAAATCTCCAAAAGAAAAGATTTTGTTATTTTTTTGCGGCCCATAATATAAAAAATTCACATTGTGATTATGCACATTTGTAGGATACATCATGAACTACATCCATAATCATTGTCAATTTATTTTAAAACTTCTAAATATTTTTTTTGATTTTTTTCAAAACGAAGGGAGCACTGGAGCTCGGGATCACAAATGACTTTCCAGGTATATGGTCCCTTTTTTTTTTTTTGCGAAACACAGTACAACGTAAGCGCTCATATACACGCGCACACACTCACCCCTATGAACGCACGCACGCACACCCTACCCCTATGAGCACCTCCGAGAGACTGAGCCGGCGGGTCGAGTCTTGAGATTGACGAAGTCACCACGGGCGCCTCGCTGTCGACGGGAACGTCGCCTCCCACTGAAGAATATTCCGCCTTAAATGAGAAACACCAGCGTCAAACCTGGGGTTTGAACTCTGGTGGGCTGGGGATACAACCATCCACCTAACCATCTTGCCACAGGCAAGTTCTCGGTATATGGTCCCTTTATTCTCCCTTTATCTTGGGAAATATTATTAATCATCGAGCTATCAATTATTAACCACTAAGAAAACAAAACAAAACAAAACAAAAGCACACACTACTGCACTAGCCATTAGTAGAGTAGTACTGTCTTCTCGAGCTCCCCCTAAAAAAACTACAGTATCTTCTCTGCCCAAAGCCGGTACTTCCGCCTCTGGCATTTCAATTTTCAAGTGAAGAAACCCCAAATCCCAAACCCTACCACTCCGTCATTGACTCCGGCGGCGGCGGCGACGACCACCAGTCCGCAATGTACCACGCACATCCACCTGAGTGCAGGTGCACCCATGGTCCCCGGTGTGACGGAGCGCCGCCCGGCGGCCTTGGACAGCCGCGTGCGGGCCTTCCCCGTGGACGCCGCGTCGGAGGCCCTGCTGCGGAAGCACGGCCTGTTCCCCAACGGCCTAAGCGCCCACATCGCCACCCTGCTCTTACGCCTCCACTCCGTCCTCCCCTCTCCGCCCTTCGCCTCCAGCCCCAGCCGCGCCGCCCTCAAGCTTCTCCCCCCACCCCACGACGGCGGCGACCGCATCAGCGCCCTCTCCGACGAGATCCTCCGCGACATCGTCTCCCGCCTCCCCGTCAACGACGGCGCGCGCACCGCCGCGCTCTCCTGCCGCTGGCGCGGCGTCTGGCGCTCCGCCCCGCTCGTCCTCATCGACACCGACCTCCTCCCCGTCCAAGGACGCGGCTCGGACGCCCGCGCCGACGCCCTGCAGGTCGCCTACGACGTCTCCTGCGTCCTCGCCGCTCACCCGGGGCCCTTCCGCCGCGTCCACCTCATCTGCACCTACCTGCAGGACTGCCCCGACCTGCTCAAGCGCTGGATCGAGCTCCTCGCCGTCAAGCGCGTCCAGGAACTCGTCCTCGTCAACCGCCCCTATCCGCTCGACACGCCCCTCCCGCTCATCTTCTTCGGCATGGTAACCCTCACCCGCCTCTACCTTGGAGCCTTCCTGTTCCCTGACACGACGGACCTCCCGGCCGTCGTGGCATTCCCTTACCTCCGCGAGCTCGGCCTCTGCTGCGTGTCCATGGTGAGACGAGAAGACATGGACTTCATCCTTGCCAGGAGCCCTGTGCTAGAGAGCCTATGCATCTTTCTGAACTCGTTGCTGAAGGACCTGGACATCGTCAGCCGAAGCCTCCGGTGCGTGCAGATCATTGAAGCGGTTGATTTGAACATCGCCGTCAAGGATGCTCCACAGCTCGAGAGGCTCATCATTTGGTCAGAATCGGTTAGCGATGGCTTGCCCAGGTTGGTCAAGATTGGCTCTGCCCCCGCGCTAAGCCTAATTGGCTACTTGGACCCTCAAGTACACTTGCTAAAGGTCGGCAACACTGTCATCAAGGTTGGTCAGCACAGTCTTTATTTGTTCAATTCCACATTATTATGTATACATGTGAATACCTGTCTCACAGAATTGTGTGCATTTTGCAGGCTGGGACAAGGGTGAGTCGAAGCACCATGGTCCCAAGCGTCAAGATCCTGGGCTTAAAAGTTCACTTTGCAATCCGCAACAATGCAAAAATGCTGCCCAGCTTCCTCAGATGCTTTCCCAATGTCGAGACGCTTCATCTTGAGGTGACACCACTCACTTAGCTTGCCATCAGTTTCCATCTTTCATCTTTGGGCACTAGGATCATCGATATCTATTGCTAACTAGCATGGTGGCGAGTGCATGGTCTTAAATGGGTTGAAATTGTTAGAGGAATACAAATGTGGTTCAGTAGCTGTCACATTATGTGTATAAAATACAATTATACAACTATTAAAAATGATGTTATGCTAAATAAAATATGACATTTGTGGGTAAATCTTTGACCTTAAATTTGTAGCAGAATGATTATTATGCCATCTTCTAGAACACACTCATACCATTAAATTCATATTTGAAATATGTTTCCAACAATACTCTTTTGGTGGCGTATAACTAATTTTAGTGGTAAACTTAATAGTCAAAGTTTTTCCTTTAAGTGCATAGTGGCCCTGTATACAAAAACGGAGGAACTGCGAAATTTTGGATTCGTAAATACTATTTACATATTCAATATTATAGTTGTGTTATATATATTGGAAACTTAATCTCCATTGCATTATAATTTTTTCTGCATGGGTAGCATGACAACAAAGGTTTTGGATAACTTACCAACTCAAACCATACATCTAGCCACATGACAAACATATTGTTATGCTTTGCAAGTGCAAATATATAATGATTAATTTGGTTATGTTAGCTACAATGACAATTATGTTAACTTAAATTTTCAGAAGTTTAATGTCCATTGCGTTATAAAAGGGTGGATAGGGCAACATAATTCAACCTTCCAAATGAGTGACCTAAATTCCAAGAGGAAATAATTTAGATTTTTGCTCAGCTTCTTTATTTTACAGATGATATGAAGATAATTTTATTTTTCTCCACCAAAGACTTTGCATTTTCCAGTATGTTGCAATGATACGATTAGATGGCGTAAATTTTCAGCAAAGGATAATATTTAGTTGTTAGATATTTATTAGTTCATTCTTCATGTAATATAAATCCTATCCGCGACTAATTCCATCAAGCAACTAATTATTCACCTAAAATCAAGTGTGGCTAAAGGGGAAGCAATATAAACTGACTTCACCAAATGTCAAATCTAGAATATCTACTAGATGATGATAAGAAGACCAAACGCTATGGACTGTAAGCTTCTGTTGAAGCATTTCCAAACAGTACTGTGGAAGAGTGACTAATCTATAGTGTATCTATTGTCCATTCGTTTTTGATTAATGGTATATTTTAATTTTGATAAGTTAGAAGACTCCACGTTTTATGGAACTTGATTTACTTTTATATAGTACTAGATCATGTAGGCGCGCGTTGCCGCGCCCGTCCATTGGATAAATAGATTGTTAAGAATGGATACACCTATATTTAAATAATATTTTCCGAAATACTGAACCACATGTGAGTTGGAATCAAGATGACCCATAAGACTTTTTGTAAATATATGGATGAAACAAAACATGAAAGTTAAATTTGCATGATCCAACCTACATATTTTGTTACCGAAATAGTTGAATTTAATAAGTTTGCTGATTTTCAGGACATCAAGTTCCATCGATTCCATAGTGTGAGGTGGCGGTGGGATCTGATTGCGCCTCCTCATTGAGGATTGGTGTGATTTTAATTGACAGAATAGTTATCGAGTATTCACTAATGTTTCACAAGTATTTATGAGTTGTTGGTAGATGGACGGTCGGTTGGCATTCACAGCACCATCAACAGCAAGCAAACAGAACACAACACATGAACGCTATGTTGCATCAATAAGAATAATTAAAACATCAGTACTTGTAAATAGATAAATTGAGAACCCAGGGATTCCTAAACACACCATGCAACTAATTCAGCATAACACAACGTGGGTATACTAATTACATCATGTACCCTGCTTGGCCAGTCCATATAACACAAGTAGCAACATATGCAGGGCTAGGCCAAAAAAGGAGTCATCCAACATCAACTTACACGTGCTTTCTAGTGGATCTGCAAAAGATGGTGAGAAAGAACCAGTTAGGCAAAAAAAAAAAAACAATGAATACTATCTAGTATTGTACCAATACAATCTACAAAAACTAACAGTACATATTAGGTTAGTAGGAACATATGGAGGTAGAAAAACCTAGTTCAGCTAAACAAAGTTTCAGCGGTTCACAAAATATCCATCAATCAAAGATAAATGTGTAGCAAGGTCATCTAAGCTATCATCCATGCAAAATGAAGAAATGTACATCCGTAAACAATGAACAACCTAGTTCTGGATTAATCATGCATAAACTTTCTGAAAGACTTGGACATAATTATATGATACATTGTTTTGCCTTTTTTCTCTAGAAAAATCATATAAATCATCATCAACCAGGACACTTATTTGGATCTTCAAGGACATCAAATCTGAACCACCCATACCTTCTCCTCCACCTCGTCTCTGCTGCAAAATACACAGAAGGAAAGCCAAGATATTCCAATCTAACGCCTCAAATACAGAAGAATTGATAAGCTCGTTTATATTTTCATGATCAAACATCAATGATCTAGCTGATTTGCTGTGGGTCGCTTTGAACTCAACAAATAAGGATCACAAGTTACTTGCCTTTGAGTAGGAGGGATTGCGGGAGTACGATCTCAGACAGTCTCGAGAATGGCAAACTGGGCTCACTACAGCTTTTTGCCAAGACCTCATTAAATTGTATAGTTATTGAAGAAAATATTGAAACACTAAATTGTATAGTTATATATATCCGTACTCAGTACTCGGCTGTAGAGGACACAAGTTTTATTGTTGTCACCACCAATCTCTTAAACTTGGTCTTCGTAACAAATATAAGCTAAGAATATAAAGAAGAAATGAACTGAGATTGCCGATTAAAAGCCAAAACACTGTAGGATAAAAACCTACCACAAATAATCTCACTGGAATGTAGTTGTAGAAGTAGTGGAATTACAATGCTCTGTGTGCTCGCTAGCATGTCATATATTGTCCTCTGATTTAGCTAGCTGATGAATGATTCGTTTCATAAGCAAACTGACTGTACACACTTCACGCATAACAAAATAGTATTCCATAATGTTTTCCATCCATATATGTGCATAACCAAAAAAAGCATAACTGGAAATGATAGATCTTAACATGACTAAGGTACACAGACTGCAAACTCAAATCCCTATGAATAATGGAAAATCTGTAGGCAAAACCAAAGACGCTGATCTATTTTCTCTACCGGCTCATATCTCACAGCATAAGATGAGTATGTAAACTATGGCAAAGGGGGGACATACCATCATGAGGTACACCATCCGCTATATCAGCAGTTCATGACTGCCCACGATGTGTAATCTCCATCTTTTTGCTGAAATAATAAAAATTGACCAAACAACTCAAGAATAGTCCAGTCCAATATACTTACACGTGCAACACACTGGTTTCTAAATTATCTAGGCACGGTATTGGGGATAAATTAAATTATGAGTAAACATTATCTAGTTCCTAACCATGTAATCAACGGGCTGGATAATAGAGCAGGGTATTTAAGAATATGTATACTTGTGTTTCTTAGTGAATGGGTGCAGGGGCCACGGGCAAAGAACACAAATAGTGACCATGATGTGAAGAGCTTTCTATAAGGAGTACACAATCTCCACATCCACCTGCAATAGAGAAAAATATATATGATTTAGTCATGAAATATTATATCCACCTTTTTTTTTAAAGAAGAACATAGACATGGAAGAATTGCCAGAACTGAACCTTCATTGTAACTGAACAAACGTATCAATGTCAACGATTTGCAAATGCGATGATTTACTGAATGGGATCAGATAACTTCGCTTAGGTCTTCAGGTCGATATCCAGTGTAGGCCTTTTATACTCGTGGACCTCAGCAAGACTGCTCGTTGTTGTGCTCCTGCTCGCACCTAGAGGGGAAGACATGACTGCTGTGGAAGTAGGGTGGAAGCGCAACGCCGTCTTCGGCAACAGCGCGCATGGGAAGGCGGTGCCACGTGTGCTGTCGTCGGGTGAGCTGATGAGTTGCGGCCGTGGCCGCTGCTCGATGTCGGGGAAGGCCTCCATCGATCGAAGTCCACCAAGCTCGTCGGCATCTCCTGCCTATCCCGTTTTGGACCAAATCAGTCATGCTGCTGCTAAATCTTATCGGGGTCATCCAAGATCGGCGCCCCTGCCATGCTATCCGGTCAAGACGGGAGGGGACGGTTGTTCTCCTCTCTGTTTTTCCCTAGCCGCAAACCTAGATCGAGGGTGGAAGAGGATCCGAGCCGCGACTCCCCGAGACATTTCTCTAATTCGGTAGATGGGCTTTTCGCGAGTTAAGGCCCAAATCAACCACAGGCGAGAGATTTGATTCCCAGAAAAGCGTCCCCTAGGGACAACCTCCCCACGCAGGATCAAACGGCCTGGAATGGCTAATCGTGAAAATTGACGGCACCGAACGCTAATGGTCTGAGAATGCTTCCTCGTCTCAGTTTTAATGTCCCTAATTTCTATCAATTTTGTTATCCCAATTTTCAATTCACTGGTTCTACACACTATGCGTCTTGCATCTTGCATATCATAGTTCAAGTCTTCTACTCAGACATTAGTTATATATGTGTGATTGAATGACATGCACTTTTCAGTTGATTTCGCTACATCATAAATCATACAAAGACATAGAAAATATTAATATGTCTTTCATACAAATAAAAAAATATATCCGTCGTAACGGTTTGCAGCGTGGCTACTAAAGATGAAACAAATCGATGAGCTCGTAACAATATTTCTTCAGCAGGATCTTTTAGAAAAATAAGTTTAGAAATATTTCTACTGAAGTTAAAAATGTAATTGTCTTGAGAACCAACATTTTTTTTGATGGTTAAAACGGTGCTTGTACCCCGGCCCCATCTACGAACACTTAAACCCTAGGTTTAACTCCACGTGTGTCGCATGAATGAAGAATATTATTTCAGTCCTCTAGGGACATTGCCGTCATCACCAGAAATCACTGTTATCTTAACCAATTAGTCTCACTTAGCCAAAATAGCATTCCAATGTGAGGCAAAGTTCATATCGGTAGTGCGGCGTATTTGGTGATTTCATCAATATTGAACTCTATGACTCTAGTCTTCTATATGCACGCCTTGTGAATGTGCACGTCCGGTGGTAGTAAAATAAAGGTGTTGTTTTTGTATGCTCAGTTGACCATTGTACACACATGCATATTGATTTACACTTGTATTCTTTTTTTTGCAAAAAAACTTTATATCCTGAAAATTCATTTTGGATCTTGGGCACCAGTGCTCCTGGTGCAAAAATATTTTTAAAATTTATTCTTTGCCAAAAGATCATTAAAAAACCTCACAGGTAGTGGTCTACATGTGTTTGTTTAACTGATAAATTTGCACAAAATAATTTGAATGAAATTGACCTGTGCAAAAATAAGAAGTCTGAGCGAGTGTCTACAACAACAACAACAACAAAGCTTTTTTTCCGAAACAAGTTGGGGTAGGCTAGAGTTGAAACCCATAAGATCCCAAAAATAAGAAGTCTGAGCGAGTGTCTACGTTTTAAAATTTCGTTGACCCCGGATGCTTGTTATTTTTGTACAGACTGCAAATATCAACATTATTTCCTGAATCTATTTTCTATGATTTTTTGAGAATGTTTTGTGTTACGACAAAAAATTCAAAAGCTCTTTGGAGCAGAGCACTGGTGCCCTGGAGCACAAAAACTTCACTCTCTATATCCTAGCATCTCTTTGCCTTACCACCACTCGGTAGTAGCTAGCCAACTAGCGTTCATAGTTTTCAACAAAATGCATCCAGCTGGTGCTAGCGTAGCATATACAAAAAAAATAGGATGTAGCGTACGGACGTGAACTTAATTGTTTGTCACCGGAAGTCCAGGTCCAACACACATTTTTTATCGATGGTTAGTCCTATGGAGACGTGTCTTATCTCATGCATTAATTCCCGTTTTGTTTTTTCCTTGCGTTTCCCTTTTCGATTTGTACACTCTCCAACTTACCGTGTCAACCGTTACTACGCAGTTACTGTTAGACAACCATATATTGCTTTTAGTATATAATAGAATAGATAAATGCTTCCGTGTGGAGCAAAGTTTTTTACTTTTATGTCTGAGATGAGCTGAAATTTCCAACTGTTTTAACCAATGTACAGTCCAAGGACATTTATCGGCCCGATGGCAAGCTGAGCAGCAAGTTCTGGCAGGAGGCCGGTGCCATCGAATGTGTGAAGTCACACATCAAGCTGATGGTCTTCTATGGCTTCCGAGGGGAGCGGGGCGAGCTTTCCTTCCTCAAGTTCTTCCTGGAGAGTGCACGGGTGCTGACGAAGCTGGTGATCGTGTATAACAAGGGAAGCTTCACTTCAGTGACGGAGGCGAACTCCAAAGTGAAACCCTTGTTCGCTGCAAAATGGGCCAGCCGAGACTGTTCGCTGTTGCTCATGGAGACTGCATTTCGAGCAGGTGAAGACCATTGGCTGCTGAACTTCAAGACAGGATCTGATTTCTCTACGAGGGACCCCTTCGCGCGCACTGCTGCTCTTGGCGGGTGCTACTTTTGAGGAGAAGAGCTGGTGTTTACTGAAGATTGGAAGGAGGTTTTCAGTTTTCTACCAGGGGCCCTTTAGAGTTCATGGGGTGATCAGCTTATCAGTCTCTACATGCAATGAGAACCACTGTTTCGGTTCATTGGCTTGTGTTTTTTTGGTCAGAGTTGCTGGTGCACAACGACCTTCAGAAATTTGACGCAAAAGACAATTGCTGCGCAAATGCACTTCTGTATGGTCTATTTATCTAGCTTTGGCTTGTTGCTGATCATATTAGGACTCACAGTTTCTGCTGAATGTGTTGCGGGATGCCGGCGAACAGATATATCCATGAGCTATTTCGTGCTTTACTGATTCCGCTTAGCTTGTTTCATGGAATGTAATGTATGTTCCGACTGATGTACTCTGCTTGAACTTTGCTCGTCTTGAATGTTAACTTATCATCAGATATAAGCTATGTAATCTGGTCGATGAGTTATTCTACTGTTATTTACTTAGTTGCAGTAGAAATCATTTGCATCAGAAAACTAGGGTAGATCCAGAGTCGCAGACCGGAAGAGATTTGTATAATTCTATCTTCTTATTCTCTAGCTCTGTCAATTAAGTTGCAATTCGTAAATATTTTTCACCGAATTTGCTGCAGCTGTAGGAAGAACGAATACATCCAATGTTCCTGAATCCAGTCCTCTTTGTTCATTCAGTGTGGTTCTCTTTGAATGCAACCTCACCACCGCAGTCTTGTTCAGTTCTACTTTTTCCTCCTTTCCTGTCTTCGGATTACAGTAGCCTAACTCCCGGGTGATTTTTAGCCATTGGATCTACAATGGGCTATCCGGATTGGGCGCTGGAGTGCACAGTACAGTACATTCTACAGTTCACGAGACAGTACTGGCCTCAAGAGTTGTTGCAATGAAAAATACAAGAGAAAATAAGTGCACTGACATTATCCGCCAAATGAAATAATTTGCAGTTGCAGCGTAATGGAACTCAGGCTCACATGCTCACTTCATGAAATATATTCAAACTTGTGTTCTGCGAAATTGTCGAACGGGACTGGTAGTATTGGACCATCATCAGGTATCTCTGGTCCAATTACAGAAGCGATACTACCGGGACCATCACAATGTCGCATGCCGATGATGATGCCGATGTCTTCTCTTCCGAGCTCGTGAGTCCCTTCTCTTGAGGATATTACCTGTGCGCTTAGGGGGGTCATCATCCTGGTTCTCCATGTCGCTGTCTGATGAACCCAGTATACAATCCAGTGGGTCCTCCATGAGGTCCCCAAATGATCTCTACAAACATAAACATAAAGTGAAGAATGAAGTTGTAATTTTACTTTGCTAGTATGGATGCTAAAAAGGCATCAAAATTTTGCATGCAAAAGGAAACTGCAAGATTTGTAACCCACGTTTTTTACCGCTGTACCGGCAGAAATTGTTTTGGCCTTATCTTCTGATTTGTTTGCTTCAATCCCCTTCACCCTTTCAAAAGAGGCGCCGTCAACATTCAAGTTACGTGGGATCCACCTGAAATGTAGTTTATCTTGATGTTGATCACTGTAGAGTTGCTCGGCATAGCCATGCTTCCGTACAGCTTCAACCGATGATTTATCATCACTGTGCTTAGTAAGTATTCTGCAAGTGAAACAAGCAGTTAGCTAGCTAGTACACCCGACAAAGCAAACAAAGACAGGATTGTGATTCTATGAACCGCACATATTAGCTAGCTCCGTTTTCAAGCGTTCCTCTCCATTGCCCAATATGTGTAAAGTAGCTGTATGCGTTGTTGAATAATACATCAACTGCCCTGCGACCAAACCAGCGCCTGGAATATTGCTTTATCAGATTAGCATTCACTAGAAAAAACAAAAGTTTAGTGCACACACAAGAACAAACAAGACTCAATTCATCGAATAATTTTAAAAGTTGTGCCCAAGGTCATTCCCTAGACCCATTTTTCTGCCAGGCCAGGAGAAGTACACTAGCAGCTAGCAGGTTCACTTTAATCTTTTTTTTTTTGGAAGATCATCTACTGGTGCGTGTATCTGCATGCTTCCTCAACTATGTCAAGTTGTTTTTAAAGTAAACAAAGGGTACATAATGCACAAAACTGGGCGTAGCTATTATCCTAAGGAGTAGCCAACATGTACATATTGTTATAGTGTTCCCCAAATTGTTTCTAATTCACAGAATTTGCTAAATGGATATAAATTCAATTTTAACATCTGAAATTGAAACCGCAAACAAAGTATTTACTAGTTCTCAGCTAAATTGGTTTGAAAGTTGTACCGGCATTGCGACCGTATTTTTTAAGAACTGGGAAATATATAGCTTGCCTATGCATTTGAATGCCACTTTCATTATACAAGGGCCAGTACCAGGTTCATAGCCTTACCAGCACCCACTCCAAGCCTTACTAGTCGAGGCACAGGTTGACTCCCAACAATTTTATGTACTGCAGAACAGGAAAAATACGTAAGCATATGTGGTAGCAACAGCAAGTCCCTGCAAGGAATCTCAACAGTGACAGTATTTGCAGCTTTATTTAATACAAAAGTTGGTTTGCAAACGTATTCTGTTTCCATTTATTTGAAAGAAAATAGGCGTTACTTGTAAAGAAAAGCAATTAAGTATGAATAGAACACGACCAAGCTCCAACAACCCACACACGACCCATACCAAAGCCAAATTTTCCATAAATAAGCGACAATGCTTTATATGTAGCAGAGGCAAGGTGTTGCAGGCAAACATAAATAGGTATATCAATATCTTTAAATAATAACACTGACAAAATATATAGCATTGTTACTGACAAGAACAGTTGGCATATCTTGGCACGCGCAGGGTGAGCACCCACACAAGGCCCCCAAGAAATTAGGGCTGGCGAAATTTCTTGAGTATATAGATTAGTTGGGTTAACTTAAATATTGGTTCCATTATTATGCAGCAAATAACCAGAGGTTTTATGTGCCCTGAGGCTTGCTTTTGTTTTTGATCTTGTGCGGTTGTACTAATTAAACAAAAATGAGATAATTTATGTGTAGAAGATGCAGCCAAGAGCAACAGGTTCAATTCATGTCACTTCTCTTGCCAAGTTCTCGCCAGTCATTTGTGGTTACATGGAGCAAAAATAGCAACATGCAAAATGTAGAAAATCAGGCAATTCATTATTTAATATCTTGCCCCAGAATCAATGTGAAGGCCCTGTAGGATTTTCACAGAATGCATGCATGGTTCTGATACTTATTAAAAGTTAAATTATATAGATTGCTTACATGTGCCAAGTTTAATGGGGTTTTGACCGAGTTGTGTAGTCCCATCAAATTCACGTGCCATTCAATATATTTTTCACTCTTGCGGTATAAAGCTCTAGATTTTCTGGATGAACTGCAAGCATATGATTGGACATTTTGTCTTTTGTCTACTTCCCAACACTGCACTCCATGATAGGAGCTTCATGTCTTCTTGCAATTGTCTTGAGGTGGCACTTAAAAGTAGTGAATTTGCTAAAATATCACAAAAAGATACATAGTTTGGAAGTTAAGGTGCCAAGACCAACTGTATTTTACAAGATGTATTAGTAGAGAACATTATACTGTGGTATAATCGCTATGTTTTCCTAATTGGCTAAGACTAAGGGCCTAATTTCAGATTATGCACTGGGCCACCAATTTCTCATGTACGCACATGCACTTGTTAATAACAAAGAACGGTGTGTACTGGTAAGGAAAAAGGAACAGTGGAATATCTTCCAACTGGAACAACACAGTTCCTCGGAGGACACATGGTTCCTTGGAAGGCAGGGAGAGGCTATTCTTTCTCCAAAGAAAAAACCGTCACCATCTAATAGTAGTATTTCGGTTTTTACATATCCTGCCCTGTGTTTTTATAATGTAAAATTTAAAAAGCATTGTAGGCTGTTGGGCTACCAGAAGGTTTCCACGAGCCTGCTTGATAAATACTACGATTGGCATAAGGCCACAGCATACTGTGGTTGGTATAAAGAAACAAGAATTAGACATCAGTAACTCTTTATGCTATCTACAGTGTTTGGCACATTTAACATATATATGATTATGTTATGATCTATTGCACGTTTAGTACTATACTTACCATATCAATTGTGATTGTCCCTAAGTTGACTAAGATTTGTTCTGTCTAAGTAGATGATGCTAGCCATCTGATCTAATCTTAATTTCCCCATCGCTGCACAAATTTCAACTCAGAGACATCGGAAAGATCAGGGCGGCGACTTCGACATAATAAATCTCAGGTGACCTAGATTTAGCAAAACCGATCATCATATCACCATACCGTTGTCATGTGCTGGTGCTATATTTACACTTGTCAACACAAACTTCTCTGGACTGACATCAAGAAGGGAGTTGGAACAGACGGCACTCCAATTTTATTCTAACAACCCCAATTTTATTCTAACAATACACATTTACATCATTTGAGAACACGCGCAAACTTATAGCACCATTAAGTTAAGTGGATTTATAGAATTCTGTGAAGTGGCAGTAGCTGACGCTACAGGCTAAGATGGAGTAAACAACAACTTAACCAACCGTTTCTCATTCTGCACGATTTCAATCTGTAAACCAGTGGCATCACGGGTCGAAGGGAGATTCACCTTGACCAGCAGCAAACGATGTAGCGATACCGACCACGGAAGTGGCCACGGTGTAGCTCACGTTGGTGAAAATCAAGCAGGCCCGGAGCACCGCATCCTCCCGTTCGGTCAGGTTCCCCTGAAGCATCATCAGTACCACACCCAAATCAAGAAACCATCAACTGGAACAAGAAGAACAGTAGGGCAACGGGCGGCGGCGGCGGCGGGCCTCTTGTGAACGAACCTTGGCCCGAAGGGAGACGTTCAGCTCCCGGATCGCCTCCCCCTTCTGCAACAGAGAGAGAAACGCCCGTCATTCCCACCGGTGAACGGCGCTAAGAACGGGGAAAGGAGACCTTGAGAGGAGCAGTTAGTGGGGGATGATCCAGCGAACCTTGCCCAGTATCTTCCCGACGATGTACGTCAGCGTCGTCGTCATCTCCGCCCCGCGCGCGCCGCGCCGCTCGCTGTAGGAGTGGAGGAAGGAAGACTGGAAGAGGAAGAAGAAGCCGCCTCAGATTTGTTTCCATGGACCTTCATGGCATGTGCTATTGGGCCGAAATTAGTTCGAGCGTTCATCTACCGGCCGATTAGGTTTTTTTTTTTCCTCTCAAAAAAAAAAAATTAGGTTTTTTTTTTTCGCTACCGGTTAGGGCATTCACAGACACAAAGTCATATATTGATTGACTTTTGTCTAAAAAATTATTGATCGACTTTTAGGACTCACAACATCGCCCAAAGTAGACGGTAAAATAAGTTTGTATTTTAAACTCAGTTTACACCAATTATCAGTACTGATTACGATGGTGTATAGACAACAAGGTCGACTTTTTGGTAAGATGTCTGCTAGGAGATAAGGCCCTGGTGTCGACATTTTGGGAAGACTAGGGGATTAGGCGCGGGCTCCGCCGCGCCCGTGGGCTAACGTTTTTTATTATTAAATCGTAAAATTGTTGAAATAAAAAAAGTATCTAGATCGAGAGGTTGGTCAAATTTTTGAAATGATCAAACTGGAAGCTAGTCACATTTGAATTGTTTTCACGCTTATTAAATCCTTTAATTTTGTGGCCATGATCTATCGTCCAAATGTTTCTCAGATTTAAATTTAATGAAAGTCGACAAAAAGTTTATATATGTGAATCGTTTGAATCTTGAAAATTAGTAGAGCTGGGGATTTTTTCATATCTGAATCATGTTTACAATTTAGTAAGTGCTCACATTTGGAGGGCATTTGATTTTTTTACGTTTATTACATGCCCAAATTTGGAATGCATTTAACATATTAGAATAATTTGAAATTTGATTTTATGCCGTGAATAGGCAATGTCTATTTTTACGGTCATGCTGATATACCTGTCATATTTTAAACTAATTTTGTTCAACCCTATAGCTAAATTAAATGGGTTTTAAGACATATCCATGTTTTAAATTTAGGGTTTATCAGTACTTGACTGATGGCATAAATATAAATAGTGCAAACATGTGTGATTACGGCATTAGAAAAAAGATTTCATTTTTCTGAAAATTTTGCTTATTTTTCTGACTTTAAATCAATAAGTTGTGAATTATTCAAATTTAATCAAATTGGGGCAATTTTTCCAAAAAAAAATCGAATACTGACAGGGTGGGCCCAGACGTCACCGTGGCCAGATCTGGCCGCCCCGCCCGCGGCGGCGCTCCGGCGTGTTCCAGCACGCGCGCCTGGGCGCCCCGGGAGCGCCCCGTCGCGGGGAACCCCATGGTGGCGGCGCCGCCCCTGGATGGTCGCCGGAGAGCCGCCGGAGACGCGGGGAACACGGCGGAAACCGACGCGGCGGCGGCGGCGATTCCTCCGCGGCGGCGGCGTCCCGGCACGCCGCGTACGTCCAGGAGGTGGAGGGCGGCGCGGCGGATCCCCTGGTGGTCGCAGATCTGGCCGGGGTCACGTGAGACGGCGGCGAGGCGCGACGGCGGTGTCTCGCGGGGAAGAGAGAGCGCCCGCGGACGGTTTTGCGGAAAAGTCCTCAAGCTTTCCCGTAATTACAGTTAGGTCCCCCCGCAGTGTGAAAACGTGGAATCCATGTGAATATCGAAAGGTGGGAGGTTTATTTTGCAAAACGGCGCGGCAACCGAGTGGGCAACCGGCTGGAACCGGGGCGACCGGCGGGTGACCGAGCCACGCGGCGCGCTGTGATTGGAAGAAAATCGCCATGAACATTATCTCGCGTGGATGGGCCGACGTGGGCTATCTGTGGCCATCGATTTCGCCGATCGAACGGCCAGAAACATCCGGCGACGTGGATAGCTGGATAGGGGGCAAAACCTTCCGTCTTTTATATATAGTGTAATAATGTCTTGCAAAACTGTTAAAATTGATGGGGTTGTCCAATCTAGTGGAGCTTGTCTTGTTTCTAGAAGACGTGTATGGGGGACTTGGTTGTGGAATGGAACAAACTTTTGAATATTATCCATGAAGTTTATCTAACTGGTGATGATGATGATAAGGTGTTATGTAAGATTGGATAAAAAGGTTTCACTGTTAAAACTTTGCATAATGCCCTTTAGATCAGAACTCTTTCTAAAAGCTTTAAACAACTAATCTTCCAGTGGCCGGTAACGTGGAGAAGGACTTTAACTAGAGATATATAATCTAAAAAAAAGAGAGAGTGAGATTGAGATACTCACTGCATGCTATGTGCTTCCGATGAGTTGCATTGATCATTTTTGAACTTGTCCCATTGATAGATTTGTTTGGAGGGTTTTCATTCCACATCCAATTTCTCAAACCAATCTCTCGGTTGATGAATTAGGGAACTGGCTGGACACATGCCTATAAAGGGTTTGAGAAGGTATCACTTAAGGTTTTCTTGCATGCCACGCGGGGCTCGGCCAGGAGGATTGGGAGAGTGAGACACGCAGTGGCTAGGGTTTGCCGACACATTTAAAAGAAGCAGACTCATCCGTTGTCCGTTTGACCACATGTTCGGTCCAAATTTTGAATGAAATGGGTCGAATGGGACGCGTTCGCCCACACTGGTATATTTGTAGTGCCGTGTTTAGCCGTGCATTCCATCCGCCCGGACAGAGTAACAAATAGGGGGCCACGTTTGGAGTTATATTTTACATGGAGTTTTTTTTTTTTTTGATTTTTTTTTACATGGAGTTGGCTTAAGGGTAAGCTACTAATTTTCTGTTGTACATTGTACCTACCACACTCAATGAATAGATCCCAGCCGTACCCTTCAAAACGGACGGCCCAGATTGTCCCACCTGGACTCCCCCTCTGCCCTTTCCGAAACGCCTAGAGCTCCTAGCACCTATCGCTCCAGTCGACCAATCTGTGACTGGAACAACCGAATCACCTCGAAATGCCCCGATGGCGGCTCCGATCTGGCCGGCTCGCCTGCGCGGTGGCTATCGCGGTGGCGACGGCGGCCGTGTATGTGGCTGCCGGAGTAGGGGAAGGCGAGGCCGAGTTCGACTACCGGAAGCTATCGGGGATAATCATCCCGGGATTCGCGTCGACGCAGCTGCGGGCGTGGTCGGTGCTGGACTGCCCCTACTCGCCCTTCGACTTCAACCCCCTCGACGCCGTCTGGCTCGACTCCACCAAGGTAGAGATCCTGTTCTGTGCCAACTCTCCCGAAGTTTCCGTCTGCTATCCTAGTTTTTGCCATTTCTTTTTTTGCGGGTACTAGTTTTTGCCATTTCTGTTGTCTAGGGATTATTATGTGCGTATTTGTAGAAGAAATCTGTGCTGATTTGGGTACTTGCTTGTTTTTTGCCACTTTGAGTCAGGAACAGCTTTTGTTGGCCTAAAGTTGTTAGCCCGGCACATCATTTCCAAACTTAGCTTTCAGGTTTGTTAGTGGAGTAGTAAAGTCGGTAACTGATTTGAACAGTCCCACTGGATCCTGTCTGGCCTCGTAGTGCTAGGATGAATTTGCGGTAATTTCTGAGAAAACTACATTTACTAATTATTCTGTGGTTAATTTCATAACACCGTAACCATAGTTCTACAGTTACCAGTTCACCTACCGTTGGGTTTTCACCCTCAGCTCTCATAATTGAAAATACGCAACTCTAGTTGACTTGCTTAGTTTAGAAACTGTACTACCCCATTCCAGAATAAACAGCTATATGTGGCTAGTCTCATCATCAAAAGACAAGTCCTTGTTTGGCCATATTAGGATTGCGTATCACAGATTTCTAGCATGTTCAAAAGAAATAAGTGTAATATCTAGAGGACTAGATGCTATTTTTCAACCTAGATGATTTTACTTGGTAGGTTTCTCCCGTGAATATTTTATAAATTTAATAATTCTAATTTTGTATGTTCAATATGGTGCAGCTTTTCTCTGCTGTAAATTGCTGGCTTAAATGCATGCTGCTTGACCCTTATAACCAGACGGACCATCCAGAATGCAAGTCAAGGCCGGACAGTGGTCTTTCTGCAATTACAGAGTTGGACCCTGGTTATATAACAGGTGAACTATATACCTTAGTTATTAGTTTCCGTATTATGTACCGCATGTCATCTGTAATGCGGTGTCTTATTATCTTCGTCATTTCATTTCTTTTATAGTTTCAGCCAAAGTGACCAAAACCATGAACAAATATGGCAATCCCGTGATGTTGTAATCACTGGGATGCCCAGTTGTAGGCACTAGTCAAGAACAGATCATGTTCTTTGTTCTGTTGTAAGCTTTCATTGCATAATAATTTTGATTTCTTTGCCTCATTCACTCAGAATACTTATATTAATGCAACGGAAAAAAACATAACCATCCATGGGTGTAACTGCTGTTGTTTAACCTAATGAAGATCAGATAACAGATGTTAAAGTTCCTTCAAACATTTTATTTTATCTTTGAAGAGAATCTATGCTTCTTGTATTTACTTTCATTGACATTCCATGGTGTCAGACCCAAGCCCAACCAAAAGATGCCTAACTAAAGCCCATATAGGGCAAGACATTGGGTTTAGTTCCACCTTGCTAGTTGAGAGGGAGTTATACCCAAGTGTCAAATGCATTTAACCCCTGGTTAACCCTTTTGCACGAAGTGAAGAAAAAGGCGTAGCCGGGATGGTGCGACTATGTGGTTCGTTCACAGTGGGGCGTTCCTAAGCCTATTTAGGCTGGAACATTACACATTTTCCTAATTTAGCTACTGCCCATGTTAATTCTAAAAATTGAGAATAAAATAATTGCCCACGTTTACATCTAATCCCTCCCTTCTTGTAATCTTCCTCCTAGGAGGGTTGTAAAACCAACTCTACCTTTTCGATGAAATGTAATGCAAAAGTTTTTTGTGTTTTCTCGAAAAAAGTATATTGTCAAAACATCCATTCATTTTTTCGTGGAAAAAAGAAACAGACCAATGAATGATTTTTTTATTGTACTAATGCGGTCTTATTGACAAGGTTTCAGGTCCTCTTTCTTCAGTATGGAAAGAATGGGTCAAATGGTGTGTAGAATTTGGTATTGAAGCTAATGCTATCATTGCCGTTCCGTACGATTGGAGGCTACCCCCATCGATGCTTGAGAGAGGGATCTGTACTTTCATAAATTAAAGTTTGTAATACTGAACTCATCTTGTCATAAGGAACCAATTCTCTCACTCTCAGTTCCGTCTCATGATTTTGGGTGTTGTTTTGAATGTACATGGCTAAGTGTCAGTCATGTATAATTGTATACTCTCTCCTTGCCAAAATCTAGTGCATATCTTAGTTTTAATCGAAGTCAAACTTTGTAAAGTTTGACCAATTATATAGTAAAAAATATCGACATCTACACTATCTAAGTGAAATAGTGTAGATGTCGATATTTTTTTACTATATACTTGGTTAAAATTTACAAAGTTTAACTTTTACCAAAAGCAAGATGCACTAAATTTTGGCAAAGAGGAAGTACTGTTGATGACCTTACACATCCGAGCTTACCAGACAACATTTACGAGAATACGAGTTATATGCATCATAGGATGCTTGCTTAATTTCCTTATCATGCTCATAAGTGCTGATATATGCATCATAGGATGCTTACTTAATTGGCTTATCATGCCCACAAGTGCTGAGCATATTTCTGATATCTGACGTGCTACCTCCTTTAAAAATATATGACGTTTAAGAGTGCTGACAAACTTTATTAACTTTGTTGTTGTATAAAAAAATGCTTAGGTTGGCCAGGTTAAAATGCAACAGTCATGAAAGATATTTTGTGGTATACAATTTAAATTTTGTTACTAAGTTACTCATATAAGAGTAATGTTCAAGGTTGCATGCCGGACAGATGTCCCAAATGTCATAAATTCATGATAAAGGAATACCGGATTGCAGTAACTGACAAAAATAATGCAATGCTGGTTATCTTTAGAAGATTTTGTTCTTAAGTGATAAGCTTTTGTATGCCAATTCACTTCTCATATCCCCATCAAGTTTTAAAATAATGATTATTTTTATGTAAGCAGATATGTTTGAGCATAGCTGTGCAATATTTGATAGTGTTTGTGGACAGAGCTTGGTGTTTGATGCTCACAAGTTCTTTCATATGCAGATTAACGTTTGAAATTGCATTGAAACTTCGAGGAGGGCCATCTTTGGTTTTTGCTCATTCTATGGGAAACAACGTTTTCCGGTACTTTTTGGAATGGTTGAAACTAGAAATTGCTCCAAAGCACTACATCCAATGGCTCGACAAACATATACATGCATACTTTGCAGTTGGTATGTCAACAAGATATTTTTAATTCCTCGCTAACTGTTTCTTTTCCTCATGCTTCCTGTTTTTTCTTTCTTTCAGGTGCTCCTCTTCTCGGATCTACCGAATCAATTAGAGCTACTCTCTCTGGGACAACGTCTGGTCTTCCAGTCACCGAGGTGAGTTTCAATGTATCTTATTCTATTGCCATAATGTTACCATATAGAATTAGTGACCAGCAAACCATATAGAATGAGTGGCACAACGATCTTACCATTAGATATGTATGGAAAATACTTTCAAGTAACCATCATGTGGAAGTCTAACAATATGTTGTAAGAGAAATTAATGGACAAACTTTAATCTCTACCTATCCATATGTGTCAGTTTCGGGTAACCTTGGAGACTACATTAAAGTCAAACCATCCATTAAAAACGTCAATGGAAGGATTTTTTTTTTGCAAATGGTTAGTGTTGAATTTAAGGTTTTCCAGTCGAAAATTATGTCTTCAAATACTGAATTTATTCATATATATATATTTCTTTGTTCTGCTGCTCTATCTTTTGATTCATAGTCTTCAAATTTTGGTCCTAGATATTCACTGTGGCCTGATGGTATTGTCTTGGGTACCTGACATGTTGATATGCTGTTATTTGTTAAACATATATGTTATTTTGTGTTTTAGATAGTGTCATTAAGATGTCCAGTTGTGTCCAGGATCCAGCTTGTCACTATTGTGCATAGCTTGCCAAAAAGTTTAATAGATTACATGACATATTGTTCATATGATTCTAATTCCCACTTTACGCATCTGAAATTCTATATTGGTTTCAGGGGACAGCCCGGTTGATGTTTAATTCATTTGCTGCTTCTTTATGGCTCTTGCCATTCTCAAAATACTGCAAAGCTGATAATGTATACTGGAAGCATTTTTTTGCGGGAAAGGGAGGTTATCCTCACAAACAACAATGTGATGAGATGGAGTATAATTCAGACAACTCTGGATGGCCCACAACCCTAGTCAGTATCGAGGTTCCTACAGTTCGAGGTTCTTTATAAAATCACTTCCGTTCTTGCAGATATTAAGTTCTTTTCACTTAGCAGTTGCACTGCCTTTTGTCTTTCCCGTTTCACTTTTACAGGTACGGATGCATATCCATCCATTATGGACATAACAGAGGACATAACATCCAGCATGGAGTGTGGAAAGCCAACACTCTTGTCATTTTCTGCCAGAGAAGTTTCAGATGGTACTTTATTCAAAACTATACTGGATTATGACCCCAGAGCAAAGCCCTTCTTCATCAGCTGGAGAAGTAAGTTTTAGTTATGTCTTCTGTACTGCTACTACACCGTAATTCACCAGTGTCTAAAACAAAAGTATAGTACATAGTGCCCACTAAGTAGTCAACCACCAAACAAAGTCTACAGTAGCTTATAACCAAAACTAGTATATAAGACTTCGTATTTTGATCCCCATTGATTTCAGGTACTACCAGGGTGACCCAGTTCTCAATCCTCTCACGCCCTGGGAGAGACCGCCAATAAAGAATGTATTCTGTATATACGGCATTGATTCTAAGACTGAGGTATAGTCGTGGATTCTTCTTTAGTTGTAAAACTTCACTTGTCAGTTGTCACTCATGGTTTTTTATCAAGCAGGTAGGATACTTTTTTGCACCAAGTGGCAAACCATATCCTGATAACTGGATAGTAACAGATGTGATTTATGAGTTTGAACGGTCCCTACTGTCAAGGCAGGTATCAATGATCTTGATTTCAAAAAAATTCAGTGCTCATCTCAGCCAAATACCTGCTGTATTTCTCTCTTTCTGCATGGCTGCTTCTGTGAACGGGTTTCCCTAGAAGAGTGTTTGCTTGGCTGCAACTTGTTTCATCTAGAGGGTCCAAATAGCGAAAAAGGCATTTGTAGCCCGGGCTACAAGTAGCCCTTTATTTTGAATTTTTGAAAACAGTATTTTGAAGTTTCAAAAAATTATAAAAATAAATCTGGAGGTAGGCAATACTATATCCTATAGTTGTGCAATTTTCAATCCGAAACTCCTTTTTATTTTGGGCTTAGAAAAAAGACAAATTCTGACAAGATTTGGTGGACACTATTCACACACCCCAGATCTATAATTTTGTCTTTTTTGTGTAACACAGAATACAACGTATTTGGGATTGAGATTTGGCACACTTGCAGGATATATTTGTGGCTAGATCTAAATATTTTTTCTGTTTTTTTTGAAACTTTAAAATTTAATTTTTGAATGACCAAAATAAAGGGCTACATGTAGCCCGGGCTACGAATTCGCTCTCATCCAAATGGGTCCTTCTATAGATTTTGTTCCTGTCATAAAGTTGCACATTCGAATTTGATGATATCATTGTTACATTGAGATATTTGTGAGGATTTCACTATATCTTAGTTTGCTTTATTTTCTGATATCTGTTTCGTGTTTCTACTCATGAAATGTTGGGAATACTGGAGATAAAAATTGCATGCAATGGTTCGTCTGTATAGAAACCGGTAGTTTGAGGACAGGTTCATAACAAGTTTTCCTGCTTTACTTTAGTGCTACTTATTCACTGTTAATAGCTTTTTTGTGCCTTTTCTTTTTTAACTCAGTTTTTTAACTGTTATGGACACTCCAAGACTCTAATTTTTGGTCTTCAGAATTATTTATCTGGGTCCCTTTGTAATATTATTTTTCCTTACCAGATCAGGTCATTCTGTTTCCGGAAAGCCGAACAATTCCAGTGGAGATGGAACAGTATGTATTACAAAATGCTTTTCCTACCTAAAATCAATCTCTTTTAGTTGAACAAACAAAATTGCTCTACAATAGCAATTGAATAGCTGTTTCATGCCAGGTATCCTACAACTCGCTCTCATTGTGCAAACAATGGCTTGGGCCAAAAGTGAACATAACAAGGGCTCCACAGGTACCCTACATGCCTACTTTCTGCCTGCTGGTATTATTCTTAACGTGCAAACTGAAGGCCTGGCTGTTAATACCCTTGTTTTGGCTTATCAAACTCTCATGACTATTTTCTCGTGGTGCATCACAATGTTAATGTGCCCCTCCTGTTACTTTTGCAGGCAGAACATGATGGATCTGATTTACAAACAAGCATGAATGCTGAGCACCATCATGGTCAGGATCTATTTCCAAACATGACAAGGGCTCCACATGTGAAGTACATAACCTACTATGAAGATGCTGAAAGTATTCCAGGATGGAGAACAGCAGTCTGGGAGCTTGACAAAGGTGCAAAACCGGAATTTCTTTCCCACTAAATGTTACAATTAGGTTATAGTACTTCTCCTTGTACTGCTACTACGTTTTGTTACGAGGCACTCCTTTAGAAGTTTATGCTTTTACATACATTTTTACACTTGAGTCAGGAATATCTGCATGTGAGTATGATGTTCTCATATTTTCCAGAACTTGTATCCAACCCTCTCTCGTACACATACAAAAAGGAATCCTGCATTTGCTATGAAATTCTGATACAGAGGATTTCTTTTTACGAGATGACACAAGTTTTTCTTATTTGAACAGCAAATCACAGGAATATTGTTAGGATGCCGGTAGTTATGCGTGAGTTATGGCTTGAAATGTGGCATGACATGCACCCTTACTCGAAATCAAAATTTGTGACAAAAGGTTTGCTTCATTTTCATCTCTAGAAATACTGAGTGCAATTTCGAATTTTAGTTCTCTAACAATAAGTTAAACAGTTTTCCGAGGTCCATTAAGAAACGAAGATTGCCACTGGGACTATGGAAAAGCTCGGTGCGGCTTTCCAGAATTCTGTGAATACAGGTCTTTGACCCAGTTATTTCTTGTTTACTAGTTGTACTCTTTTCATTATCTGTAACAATGACATTCTCCAGTCGCTGTAAATTTAGGTACATGTTTGGTGACGTGCATCTAGGAATGAGCTGCAGGCTGAAAAATTCATCAACCACGCTCCTTCGGCAGTATCTCTGAAGTATGTGGCTTTGGTGACGTAATCATCATTTCTTCTCTCTTTGTTGAAAAACCGCATCTAACATGTTTTAGTGACCTATTGCAGACTATTCTTTATTTGACTGAGTAACTTTCAAATCGTCACTTACTGGACATTCCTATTTTGCTTGGCGATGAAGTTACTCGGTGGGATGTAACCTGGACAAGTCAGGGGCTTAAGCCCCATCTGAAATAGGTGAAACTGTGCTCTTGTTCTTGTGGCTATTTTGATATTTGAACTGATTGTAGCGTCTCATGTTCAGAACTAATTTTGTTTGTAGTCATGATATTTTCAGGACTGTATGGTGGTGTTTGTAACACCAAAACCTGCAGCCACGTGGAAGCCAATTATAGCAGAAATTGACTGATCGCAGTGTTGAAGTTTTGCCATGATATCACACTGATGTGTACAGTAGACAACTAAACTAGTCAATGGTTTGGCTCTCCGGGCAGCCAATTGCTCGCATGAACGGTCGAAAACGGTGCTCCGTCAGTAGTGCTCCGTCGATCAGGATGTATAGGGCGTACTTTGACTAGTTAAGGGTTTGACCAACAGTGGCCCCATTAGTATATGCATAATTTGTGTGACAATAAAATTTTTGTGATTAGATTTGTACTTAAAAGTGCTTACGTTGTGACTTGCCATGAGTTGGAAATTCAGTTCTCTATAGCTAAACATTATTGGTAATTGGCCGATTAGATTGTGCTTGCTTGATCCCGCTACTACATCTGACTGCGTGCTGGGTGCTTCCATGGAGCCACGATTTTTCTGGGTAGTTTTCTCGGTTTGCAGATTGCACCTGCTGGCATGCGTGTTATAAATGAGATCCAAGACCTGCCTCGCCGTCCGATTTTGTCCGCTGAAAAGTTGGTTCTTGTCCGGCGAACTGGTCTGCAGAGTCAAATGTAACAAACATAACTTATTGTCAAGAAAACCACGTTTGTTTATCGTTGGTCAAAGCAAATTTGTGGCAGCCGATTCAGGATAGTAATGGCATACCTTTCTAGGCAAGCAGTGTACTTTCGAGTATGACCACAGAATCGGTGGACTCAGATAACCAAAGACGATTGTCAAGTCTACTGCAATAGAATATTGAAGTAGCATTAGTTTTTTTTGTTAAATCTGGCCTTGGGCAAATTTTTAAACTAATTCCTCCTCTAGCCCCTGGGTAATCAATTTGACATCCAACCCTCGGCTCGGCAGCAGTACAGACGGCACCGGGATTGTATAGGTCGGTACCAAGACATTTTGGATCGAGATGCTCCAAAGATTTAGAGCCCCACTTTTCTAGGCGCTTACATGAATTCGGCGCCGGATTTGGTTGGTGCCGACCCGGGTAACCTCGGGGTCGCCCGTATTGGCGCCGAGCCGAGTGTCAGTTTTTGAAATAGTTTTTTGAGTAGATAAAGGATTATTTCAGCCAAGGGGCTAGATTAAAAAAACACATTTATAGCTGGTCAAAGCAAATTTGTGGCAGCAGATTCAGGATCGTAGTGGCATACCTTGCTAGCCAAGCAGTGTTTAGTGTGTTACTCCGGTGTCGAGTATGACCACAAACTCAGTGGACTCAGAGAACCAAAGACGATTGTCAAGTCTACTGCAATAGAATATTAAAGTAGTATTAAAGCATCTCCAATCGGAGTTGCCAAATTTAGCCCCCAAATTGTCCGCGGACATGCTTCTATTGAAAGTAGTAATAGAGCATCTTCAACTGGAGTTGCCAAATTTGGCCCCCAAACTGTCCGCGGTCACGTCCGGGCGTGTCCGCGGACAACGATCGGACAATCCCCAAATATTGCCTCCTACAACCGTGTCCCCCAAAGTCTCTCCATATTGTGGCGTCAATTGAATGTGATTGGTGGAGAAGGAGAGAAAAGAATCAATGAAGGACAAAAGAAAAGACAACAGCCCGGGTGCGTCCGGACGTCCCCAAACCCTCCCCACATATGGGCTGGGTTTGGGAACTGCGGAAGGGTTTGGCAACCGCGTTTGGGTGGTATTTTCCGGCCCAAATCATGTCCGGGCGGTGTGCCCGGATGTTTGGAAAGGATTTGGCAACCCCGGTTGAAGATGCTCTTACGACGCAAGCTAAAAGAAAACCCAACATTTCTTTGCAGCTTAGCATGTGAATCGTCGCGATAGGTTAAGACCCATTGAAAGTCTTACCCAAGTTTTTATTTTTTTATCTCACAAAATATAAAACGTTTTCATAGATTATTTTAGCTTACTAAAACATTTTATATATTTGAATAGAGAAAGCACTTCTACACAACTTATATAGCTTGTTAAGTACGGCTCTTGCATCATGTCACTCTCAGCAGGTTCTCAACAAGAGATTTCAGGAAGCTAGCCAGGTGGCTTGCTGGATACTTGACAGGTGCAACCTCTTTCGCAAGCTTTCATTTCAGGCTTTTGTACCCTTTCTGTTTGGACCAAATGATACCTGAATCTCCTCGTGTCAGTGGCTGTTATTTTTTTCTTACTAAAAATCTATAGCTTTATACTGTTACGCGCGGCTCTTGCATCATGCATGCTGGGTATTGGACAGGTGAAACCTCATTCGCACGCTTTGTTTTCAGGCTTTTTTGTACGTTTTCAGTTTGGACCAAATGTCCAAATGATTTACTTGGGCAGCTCTGGTCAATGTCTTTTACTAAAAAAAACCGTCACATGAATCTCCTCGTGTTATTTCCAGTTCTTCCAGTATCGTCACCGGTGACACTGAGACGCCGGTTGTCTTTGAACAAGCGAACGAACAAAACCTCTACTTGGTGAGTGGTGACAGGTCAGTTACGTGTGGCAACCGGGGTATATACTACTACCTCCGTTCCAAAACATAAGATGTTTTACAGTAGCATTTTTCAACTCAATCATTTACTTGTGATAGAAAAGCTAAACCACCTGATCGATTACTTTAACCATCTTACAACTTGTGCTGTTTTCGAAGGACTGCCCAAGGGGAACAAGAGCAGAAGGAAATTACTATACCAAACCACCCTCGATTACGTTAACAATCTAGCGACCACCGACGAGTAGTGTTCTTGAGTAGGAGTACTATTCAAAGGACAAGTCGGGCCACGCATCGAACTCCGGCGACCCAAGGTCCGCCAGCCCGTCAAGGTCAAACACGCCCGGCTGCGGGTGCATCATCACCGGCTGCGCTACGGCGGCCGGGACGTCCACTCTGCCGTTGGCTCCGGCGGTAGCTGCTGCACCGGAACGGTGCCCCTGCAGCGCAGCACCGCCGCACCCATGCGCGGCGGCGAGATGGGAGTGGCTGGCGGCGGCGGCGTGAGTGTGCGCCCGACGCGGCTGCGGGCGGAAGATGGCGGCCGGAGGGAAGCCCGTGAGCTCCTGCACCATGGCGCGGAAGTTGGACACGTCGGTGGACACCACGGTGGTGGACGACCGGCGCGACGCGGACGAAGACGTCGAGTGCCTCCTCCTGGGTGGCCGCGGCGGCTGCGACAGCTGCTGCTGCGCGTCCGATGGTACGACCTGGCCGGCGGCCTGCACGGCCGCCCAGGTCGTCGGCGCCGTGTTGCATGGCTGGTACTTGGCGCCGTACGCCACGGTACGAGCCTCCACGCCGTGGTCTCGGTCGCTGCCGCAGGAGTACATCGGCGGGAGGTGTTCAGGATGGCCACGCCACGCACGATAGAATTGAACTAGCGTACGGCTGCTAAGGGTGCTTCCCGGTCCGACGTGTGTATTTATAGTGAGCCTGGCCGGAATTGACCAGAAGAATCAACAGTAGCAGCCTACTTTGATTTTCTAGTTTGGCATGCAGAGCAGTGCTGCTCAAGCTGAAACCTGGAGACTGTGTACTCTACTCTAGCAGCCAGTTTCAGAGTCGTGGTTGTTCTGACTTGTGCAACGACCAATCAACCATCGACAGCATTATTCGCTAACCTAAACTATCTAGCTGATGTGCGTTTTAGAGGCGTTCTCATCTGCTTCAAGGTTAGATAGAGAGTTGTTTAAAATTTGATCGCCCGACGAACTGTTCAAAAGAACACCTATCGATCGAGCTGAGCAAAGCCATGGAAAGGGCAGATCAAACAGTTGGAGGGCCGTTGCGAAATGAGGTGCGACCGGCCGGTCTATATTGGTTGGGCATTCCTTCCGATGCCTTTTCGGTCGAGTAGGAAGGATGGGCACTCTTCGTGCCCCTACGTACGACATGGCGTCCATTGTCTTGTGGATCTGTGGAATTTCTGCGACTGAAGGAGGCCTGATCCGTGGAATTTCTGCGACTGAAGGAGGCCTGATTGATCTCACTCCATATTTCATAGGATTTCACAGCTGCTACCCAACTAGCTGACAGGTCAATTGACGTTAAGAGTCACAGGTCAAGCTTACTAGCTTGCACACTCTTCGCTAAGCAGTTACCACACTCGAAGGTCAAGCTCAGCGAGCCACAGAACTCACGGTCGCAGTATGTCACGGAGAACCTCACGCAGAAACTATAACTAGTTAATTAGTTAAATCGCCCATCGTCACTGACGCCAGACACACTAAAGCAGATAGGTGCATGTACTGAACCAGGAGCCAGTTCTTTTTTTTGACCTAAACCAGGAGCCAGTTACTTAGTAGCTTTGGTCCTATATGACATGTCATGCAGATGCAAATATGTAATGTAACGCACGACGTCACTACCCACTAAATTCATGGTGTGTAAAACTCTTCTTGATAAGCATGGACTTGCTCACTCACAAAAAAAAAAAGGGATTAGAAAATGGAAATTGACTTGCAAAACTAGCCGTGCAATTTTGGCGGTGCTAGTTTTTTAGTGCTGCGCTTATACGCCGGTGAAGAAAGTCGTGCGCTCGTGCGTGCGACAGTCTCTTTCCGAGAACAGTACGTGCGCAGCCTCGCGTTATCACTAAGCTAAGTGCTCACTGAAATGGTGGAAATTTAGGAAGGTTACGTGGTGCAATTACTTTGGCCCACGAACATATCAATATATAACACGTTTTTTTTGTCTCTAATCTCTTGTCTGGGTTTCACTTTCGTTAAGATTTGCTGGCATGCGTGGACATGGACAATAGATTGGACACGGCGTTTCGGTCATAGGTCTTTTTTTTTACACGAAGGACGGTGGGGAAGACCCCCACTGCGTCATTTTCTATTTTCCATTAAACATAAATATTTACATACAACAAGTCTCCAATAAAGAAAATTACAAAAGATCCAGCCAATCCTGCATGCCTTCTTTCAGACTGGGTTTAACCCTATGTCTGATCACACTAATCTCATTCTTGGAGAAGGTATAGCAGTTATTAAGATCTCTGGCCTCATTGTCAAAGATGATCTTATTTCGGTGATTCCAACTATCATAACAATATCAAAGAATTGATTATTTAAACTATTCTTGGCTTCAGTCAACATATCTATGAACTTAACATTAGTATTTCAGGTTTCACCAATCTTTTCCCAGAAACTTTCCCTGAAGGTGCATGAGAAAAATAGATGTTTCATTGTTTCTCTTTCCGAGCTATCACATAGCACACAGTTAGTAGATTCAACATTGAAGTTCTTTCTTGTCAGAAGATCTCTGATATTTATTCTGTCTTGTATCATCAACCATGCAAAGAATTTATGCTTGGGCAAACATGGGGTTTTCCATAACCATTTAAATGGCGCTGGAGCTTCGGGAGCTTTCGTAATTTCCAAATAAACTTTTCTCGTAGAGTATTTAATACCACTCCATGGAAATTTCCAACCATCTTTACATCACCCTCATGAATGTTCTCCAGCTAGGTCTGGAATTAAAACTCGAAATTCGCGAGTTAAACGAGTAACTCGCGACTCGACTCGCCTCGACTTGAACTTGAAATTAAACGAGCCGAGCCAAGTTTTCAATTTTCTCGTTAAACGAGTTCGAGCTTTTCGATTACCGAGTAACTCGTTTAGCTCGCTTAAGCCCAGCCCAACTAGCAAAGTCAGCGCAGCCCAAGCCCACCAAGCGTAGCGAGCGCACGAGCACGAGGCCTGCTAGGTTAGCGATTCCCATCCTCAAATCCACTCGCGTCACCTGCCGCCGCCACAACTTCTTCTCCTCTCTTCGTCTCTTTGATCTCCGGCTACCGGCTCAGCTCGACTTCCACCCGCCCGCCCCGTCACCGCCAGCCACCGCACACCCCAACCCCGCCGACCACTGCCAGACCCTGTCCTAGCCTGCCTCCTCTCTGTACTGGTGTCATCCTCGAGTGACCACCTGCCATGGATAAGCAGCTGAGCTTCGATCCCTCCGCCTCGATGTCGGCATCGCTGGAGTCCGCACAGCTCCGGTACAGCACCATGTCGGGAAGGCCTCCACGGCTTCTTGCTCCAGTTTACTTGCGGTTTTACCGAGCTACTCGCGAGTAGCTCGCGAGCTCACCGAGTAGAGCCGAGCTCAACTTTTTGACTCGTTTGTTGAACGAGCCGAGTTGAAGCAAGCTCGTCAGTTAACCGAGTCGAGCCGGGATGGCTCGGCTTGGCTCCAATTCCAGCCCTATCTCCAGCATGTTTATAAACTGAGTACTCTCCTCATAGGCAATTATAGATAGTGGCAAACTGAAAAAATCCAGTAGTTCATCGGGTCATAGGTCTAGATGTACCTATTATGTAAACCATTTTAAATTTTTCTATAAAATATAAAAAATTCCAATTAAAATTTTGGATATACATCTGAACATTTTATGTTAGCACAAAAAGTTTCGCAAAGAAAAGAGTTTTTTGTGACCTGTGCGAAAATGACAAATAATGTCGCTTACAAAGTCATTTTGATGCACCCGGATTTTTCTTTTTTGCACAACTTGTAAAAAATGTCTTTTCTTCACGAAACTTTTGGGCTAACATAAATGTTCTGATCTATATCCGAAATTTTTACTTGAATTTTTTTGACATTTTGAAAAATGATTTTCACGCAGTGGGTGCATCTACACCCATGACCCAATATGGATTTCCACATAGATTGCGCTATAGATGTGTCCATCTAGGGGCGCATCGTGTCCCAACCATGCGACGGTGTAGTTGTGTTTTGGCTCCCGAGCTCCATGTAGCTCTTTTTTGAAAAAACCAAAAAAAAATGCTTTTTGATGTTTCCAAAAATTGGGAAAGATAAGAGGTAATTACTATCTATGTGAAATTCGATGAGACCGTCGACCTTAACACAGAAAATCCAATCCTCTAAGGCATGCTAAATGAACAAATGACCGATGTTTGCTAGATTTACGGATATATCATGGTTTTGTTAAGTGCTGAGCACAAACTAGAGATTAGCTTTTCGCAAAAAAAAAACTATAGATTAGCGACCAAATTATCTGAGAGTATGATGACCAAAAAGAACAAACCCCCACAATGTAGTTCACTTTGTCCTTACTAGTTTTATAGGATTTTTTTAGTGTAACCACAAATTTTCTAGAGAAAATTCCACACATGCCACTCAAATTTTGACAAGATGTCCATGTAGTCATGTACCACTCAAAGTATATGAGTTCTAAATATGCCACTAACATGTTGCACTTGATACAAATATTCCACTTACACCATTTTGTGTTGATTTTTGCCATTATCATTTTACCTCTACTCTTTTGTGTATACAATGAAAGCCAGGATATTTCGATTTTGTTTTTGTTTACACGGATCGCCAAAAATGATTGGGCTTGTGTTCCAAATTCGAGAAGGGCCATCCGTAGATCAGATACGAATTTATATAAAAACCAGCCGTATGCATTACTTTGATGCAGATGCTGGGGCACTGCTTCCATTTCTAAAAAAAAAGTTGATTTGCAGGAATGTTTTCACTTGGGTTTGCTTATCGAAAAAAGTATGAGTTGGGTTTCAAGCCCACCACGCTCACGCGGATGCAGCCCACGGGTGAGAACGGGACATGAACAAGGCAACGTGCCAGGCAAATCCTATGCGGTGCCAGTACTACCCTATTCTACTCGTCATCGGAGATGACGATGACACCTGTGCCGGAGCTGGAGCCGGAGGCGCCCTGTGCCGGAGCCGGAGGCGTATCCTCGTCAGAGTCGGAGTCGAGAAGAGAGAGGCCGGATCTGCCTCGCCGTAGTGGCCTCCCTTAATCGCCATCTCCTTTGATCTGCTCCTCGATGAAGCTGACCCTGTTCGTCATCTGACCGAGGAGGATGCGGTCAGCTGCCTCGGCCTTGAGCTGCTGCTCGGCTGCACGGTGCTCCGCCACCTCGGCCTGGATCCTTGCCTGCTCTGCCTCCGCCTGCGCTCTCCACTGCTCCGCCTCCCCTCCCGCCTGATATCTGGCTTCCTCCTCCTCCATTCGTTGGCGGAACTCCGCACCCATTATTTCGATGAATAAGGGATCTGCATCAAGCTCGACAAGTCGACCGGCGCCGCCTCCTCCGCCTCCGCCTCTGTGGCCGCCTGCGCTTTGGCCGCCATTGCTGCAACCTCTGCCGCATCGCGTGCCATGGCCTCCCGGTAGATCCACGCCCTCTTCTCATGGTGGAGGTGGAGGAAGGGGAGGAGGTGCCGGAAGTGGTGGATGCGGAGAAGAGGAGTGCGGCGGCGGAGGAGTGGAGTGTGGGCTAGGGTTTGCTCGGACCCTCCACTTATAGCCGAAAATGGCCTCCTCGGGCAGAGCGCCGGCCGGTATGCCATGAATGCCGGCCGGTGCGCCATGAATGTCGACGCGTGGACGGACGGTCAAAGTGACCTCTTCGCGTGGACGGGCGGTCAAGCATGGGGCCGCGGTGTCCGCGACCACGGGGCGGACGCGTCCAGGTGGCCCAAAACCCTCCCCACATATGGGCTGGCTTTGGGGACTACCGGCAGCCCGGACGCTTGGGCTGGCTATGGGGGCCGCGGTTGGATGGTGCTTCAGGCCCAAATCGTGTCCAGGCTGTCCGCCCAGACATTTGGGAAGGGTTTGGCAACCATGGTTGGAGATGCTCTAAGAGATCTTTATGAGAGGCATGAAGCTTGGAAAGCAGCTCGAGTGAGATAACGTTCTCCGCTGGAAGTACATCGCACCATCCGATATTTTCAAAGAAACATATGGAACGTTGCACACATCTAGGCCCGCCGCCCCTCCTTACCGAGAGCACATAAATGAACCTCAGGCTCCAGAGAGCCCTTTAATTAAAAATTCAGAAAAAACATTTTAAATGTAGACAATGTTATATTGAACCAACGTTTAAGATCTCAACTCGGGACATCTTGTATTTTTTTGCTGCACAAAAATGACAAAATCTGACATTTGAGTTAGTGAATGGTGCAAATTTTCAAACCCCCAAAATCTGTCAGATTTGCTTTTTTGTGTACTCCATGATCTGACTTATTTTGTTTTGAGATTTGCACATTTATAGAATACACCATTCCCCACATGCAAGATTTTTTTGACATTTAAAAAAATTATAAATATTGATTTTAAGGCCACCATGGAGTTCGGGCTACTCCCTTACTCATGCTGACATAAGAGTGTAATAGTCACCAAAAAGGGATATACAAGAGGACCAAGCTCAACCATTTTATGACATAATGGTTAATAGTTTATACATTGTATATTCCTGCATAAAATGTTTTGATATATACGAACTTTTACATGGAAAAGCATTAACTTGAGGAAAAAACCACGGCCCAAACCCAATCAAATCTTTATTTACTATTAATCAAGTACGAGATACAACAATTTCTTCTCTAGAGAGCACTAGAGGATCTCATACATCAAAATATTAAAATCTTGGATAGATGCAACAACAAGATTTGGATCACAAGAGTTAGTGATTGGAACAATCTCACCAGAGATGGTGAAAACATAGCTTGAAAGAGACAAGATAGTGGATCTGGACTCTGCAAACTTTAGGAACACTAAGTGCTTGATCTCAATCTCTTTTGCTTGAACCCTCAATTTTTTTTCTCTTTTGCTTGAACTTGCTCACCCCCCCCCCCCCCCCCCCCCCCCACCATTTTCTATTGGTTGTCTTCTTTCTTCCTTTCTTCTCCAATGGAGGCTAAATTAAAATTTTCATCACTCCACCTGGTGGTGGATGGGTGGAGGCTTAATATCCCTTGTCCTCATGTGCAAAGTCCAAAATGATTTGGAGTCATAACTCTAATAGGTACTGGAGTTCTGCACTTGTTTGGCTCGCCTGAATAGGTTCAAATTGGCATCTCCTCATAGCCCACATCAGAAGGATACCTAAAAATTTGAAAGCATGCTATGGATTTTTCACATGTTGTTACTTGATGCTATTCCCAGCATGAACCTCTTGCTTTATATAAAAGCATGGTCGAAAGGTATTTTCCTAAAAAAACATATTAAGTATATGATATGATCGGTCATCTCCATTTGTCACTTGTCAAGTGAATTCACCTATGTTATCAAACTGTATGTTACCAAAGAGATAAAACGTGAATGAAATTGCCATGATCTGATTTTTTGCTTGGAAGAATTGCATTGTTTGGCTGAGATACTAATCATTTGGCTACTAATCCCTTCTAAGTAAGATGACTGATATTCATCATTTTACAATGGCATAGTGTCTTAGTTAAAGGATTAATTAACATTGTAGCCACACATCATCACTTTCCAAACAAGCTAGATATTTTGTTTTAGACTAAGCTAGTTATAGGAAATTGAATTCTATCCTAAATTCCAGTTTTTGAAGTCATCACAAAAATTGGATCCTGGGATCAAATCATTATCACCGATATAAAATGCTGATGCAATTTCTCTCTAAATGAAACCAAGTATTACTAAAATTATAAGATAAAGCGGAAAACCATGAGAAAGCGGTACCAGATTATTTCAATCTTTTCCTTTCTATTACTCAGAACTTTACATGATTGAACTTGTTCCTATACAATCAACATCACCCATGTTCCTCCTACGTGTGTCCTTCTAATGCCCTAGTAACTCCTATGAGATGTGGGTGAGGATGCACATAATCTTTTCGTCTCAAAAGTTTCGGGGCTTTGTGACGATCTAGTGGACAAGGATGTTGCCGAGTTGGAGATCAAACGGATCTCCTGGGTCAGCTACCAACTAATAAACGTGGACGTAAGAAAAAAATTGTCGATAAAAAGAACCTTAGACGAAGTGCTAGACTGAAAAAGAATAAACAATGAAAGATTTATTTGGAACTGCGAAGGGTTTAGGATTCGGCGAAGCATCTAAGAGTTCAGGAATCAATACGGGACTTTAGTTTGGATGTTGTAAGCCTTACTAGAACTGGTCGGTTTAGTTTTTCAGCACATTTTCTAAGGAATTTGTCGGCTGGTAGTGACTTCTCTTGGTTTTGCTTGCCACCACAAGGGAGATCAAGTGGTATGTTAGTGGGGTTAACATGGAAACGCTGACTGTTCGAGAGGTGGATGCCGGTGATTTCTGTGTGAAGTTTCATTTAAAATCAAAAGATGGATTGAGTGGAACTTGTGGCAGTTTATGGGGCAGACAAGAAGCACAAAAACACATTTTTCTGCTGAATTAGTTCGAATTTGTGAGGCATCACCAATACCTTTGCTAGTTGGGGGGGGGGGGGGGGGGGGGGGGGGGG